>JAQFZX010000253.1:0-74083 GCA_034682405.1 Hydroisotoma schaefferi
TTGGGGGTCCTAGCTTAAAGCATACTGGAGTTATCGTGCAATCAGACAGACGGACACCCGGCCTTCGTGGTTACATATTAAGCCTTAGACAGGTTAAAAATTTAATAACATTATGGTTATAAAGGAAATGGCACGTCAGGGTACCATTAAATGTCAGCAATGGCTTGTGTTTCTACTGGAAAGTCAAAAGTTAACGATGTTGGCACTGTATTTTCTGTCAAGTATAGTATAATCAAGGGTTTGAGTAGTTTTTACAGTTTAATTTAACTACATACTGGTTAATGTTAGCTTAACGGTTCGTCAAAATTCTCTACCTTATTTTTAGCCTGTCTAAGGCTTATGTAACCACGGAGGCCGGGTGTCCGTCTGTCCGGTTGCACGATAACTGAAGTATGCGTTATGCTAGGTCCTCCAAATTTTCTATGTGCATTTGTTAAAGTAAAAGGAAGATCCCCATTGAGTTCCATGACAATCGAACAAAGTATTGACTACCCATGCGGGTCAAGCTACCCCCACGGGTAAAAAAATCTCAAAAACTGATTTTTGGAGTTTTGTTTAAAAGTTGTCAATTTAAAGTAATCATTTTCGAATCTAAGTTTCACAGCCCGTGGGAGTCAAAAACCAAGTCAAAACCCTGAAAAACTACTTTTCTACACATTTCTTACCATTTATAAATAGAAGATATGCATTACCAATTTATTTTTAGTTGTTATAAGGGTAAGGGGCTGGAAGTAGCGTGGAAGAAAATGGGTGTGGGGGCTTTGCCCCCACCATCTTTTCAGAAAGCCTGTCAAAGCCTGAGTAAGGCTTAGACAGGCTCAATTAGCTGCACCAAGGAGGTTTTTATATTTTTTATTTTTCCATCATTCGAAATTTCTCGTAGTCAGTGGGAGTAGTGACAGTCGTACAGTACTTCATTATTATTTCAAACTCTGGCCGTTTTTCAGCTACATACCTTCAGTCACTATTCAGTTCCTGTAAATGAACGAGTTAATGTAATCAATAAGTTATAAACTGTTGACATCTACGATATCCGACGGATCAAACGTTTCAATTAAATTAATTCCCCGTAGTTTAACTACTTTCCTTTTCGTATAAGGTTATACGCTCAGCAACTGTTAAATTCGTCTTACTACTATAACGTGAGCAATTAGTTACAAGCATATAGCTTTCCTTCCTATACTTATTCAACAAGTAAACAGATTAATTTTAAAATTGCGCAATTGTTTTGAGAACATTCATTTGGCTTTGAGCCTGTGTCTCAACTCAAGACCCTACTCACTAGGTATTATAATGTTGCATATTAGAAGGTCTCTTAACCTTTCCAGTCCAAAGTAACCTCAAAAGCGTTGTATAATGGTTAAAATTGATGAACAAAATCTTGGTTCCAAAATATTTTATCAATCTAATTAAATGTTCACACCGCTATGGGGTTTCCTTGATTTGAAAACAACTTGTTTACCTTTCTCCGGATAACTAGATAACTAATAATTATTATTAACTTAACTTTCGCCCAGTCATTTAGTCCCAGCCTTCCGAATGTACTTGAGCAATCAATAACGATTTCACAATTATCCTCCATTTGCAGTTCATTAAACAACAAACAAAACAGTAAATAATTGAAGTCCTTCTATGACATGAATGGATCGGCTCCTTATCGATTTGCTTAGCCTTTGGAAGTCAATAGCAAAATTCTTTAATCTTCCGGATTTCACCCACCTACAATTTTACATTTTGTGGACCAAAAATAAAAAGAGAGAAGAACGGTAGTTTCCAGTTGTAGTGGCCAGTATTAAAATACTTTTACCACCTACTTCAGATAAAAATTTATAAGCGGATCTAATTTTGTTTCATTTTGCCATTTCGCTGACCTGCTTGTTTATTTATCCAAAGAGTCGGTGGTAAAGGTTTGATACATTGAAGACATTGCATTTCCTTTCTTGTTGAACGGGTTTGGTGTAGATATAGATGCTAAAGAATTTTTGACAGAATTAATCATTTTGTAGTGAATAAAGCCCATCCCAACCTTTTTACAACTCACTTGAGTTGGATACTTCCTGGGATAAATATTTTATTAAAAAACTCCCAAATAAATAACGGTAATGGAACCATTTTTCATTTTGGTTTGTTCTACTGTTTATAATATTTCTATAATGTAGTGTGGGTTGCCTTCCCCTGCCTAGTTTCATCTGAAGTAATTGAATTGGACCTATCCACATAAATTCATAAAGGGACGGATTAAGCACCGTCTTCTGTTTGTGAATACGAATCAATTCATATTCAAATAAGCTTAGTAACGTATTTTCATGCTTTCAATCCCCTAATTCTGAAAGAAAAAGTACACAAGAAAAAAACATAAAGGAAATGGTGTTGCGTGTGATACCAGTAGCAAAAGCAATATGGGACAAGGTTTATGGCAAATTGGGCCAGGAAGGATACGAATACGAGTAAATATTGGCGTACAATTTATAAGAGCGTTGAAAAGAAACGCGTACTTTACATACTTTGCTGTCAAGAGGGCAGGGAACTGAAATGTTGACTGGTGACTGAGTGGATAATTTTGATGGATGTGAGTTAAAGTTAGTTCAGTCCAAAGTTTCGGTTTCGATATTTTGGTAGAATCGTAGATGTAAATATTTGCAAAATTTACGATGTTTATAAGAATTTTCTAATTTTATGAAAACAGTTTGAACAACAAGTTGGATATTTTCCATGTTATTGGGCCTATCAGATATGTTGTACATTTTGGAAATATAATTTTTAATGCATGCATATTTCCCATCGTTTGGTACATTTAATTAAGTAGTTATTTACTTCCTACATCTTATGTATAAATTTCCAAGCTGACTTGAGCACATGTAAAAATCAATACCACCTTCGATTAAGCCTTTTATAAACACACTGCCACCCAGAAATGCATGGTTTCTGATAGTTTACCACCAAATAACGCGAGGCCACATAACTTACCTTCTAGCGAGTTTAACGGAGAGTATCTATACTCACAAATTTTCTATCATACATGTACCTATGTGCATGTATGTTTTCTTGCGATATAGCGTATACGTTGCCGACCAGTCAAACTCTGACAAGTTTACCGGAGGTGCAAATAAATAAATTCCCCTGTACACTAATTAATCAAAACAGAATTAACAACAGACACGAACGCAAACGGTTAGAACTTGCCTTACCTACATAATGCAATTAGCGAATTCTCTCCATCCTTCGGTACCATTTACACGATTCACTTCTCTACACACGTAATCAACGGCGAATCGGCCATGGTCTAGACCCCCTAACATTAAATAAAGCTAGCGTATAATACCTTTAAAATTATAACAGTTTTACTCATTTTTAAGGTAGATTGCAACTCTCATAAATCTCCCATGATATCCCTACAGAGTAGGAAAAAGGACCAAGCATACATTTAACAGAACGAGGCAAGTCTAAGAATGATTTAAATCTACATAGTAAACGTTAGAATTTAAGCAGTTGAACCACCGTCACCGAGAACTAGCAGGTGTAGCTGCTAAGTTTGATTTGCAAAATTCTCACAGGCCGTCTACTCCTTTCTTGCTGAGCTGTCATGTTACTCACCAGGGTTTTGGCCCGGTCTAAATCCAATCCGGGTTCTAGATCTGGATCTCTAGTTCCACTTCAACTTGTCCATGTTCCTTCCTGCTAGCTTGCACACGGATTTATACAAATATTGAATTTATTTTCTCTACCCCCGCGTCCGTATCAGGATCAGCCTTACACTAGTACACTTAAGAAGGGATGGATTTCTTATAATGTGTAGTATTTTATTGCATGTATTATGCATGACCTTTCGCCCCGCTACTTATCTGAAAATGGTCTGCCTGTTCGAAATATGAAGTTTGGTACACATTTTATTCATTCGATCGCATCCTCCTATCTATAAAAACCTATACCGCTGCTGCCTCAGACTTTGAAGTGGGTTGGCTGGGATGGGCCAAAGACAGAGAAAGATGGACAAAATGCTTCTAAAACTTTTTACGTGCATGGGAAGGAATACCTTAAGAGGGAGAGTAAAGTGGAAACAGTTCCAGAAACAAAATAGAGAGAAAACAGGAATAAAAATAAGACGAATCTAGAAAGTAAAATAAGGCTATAGTGTTCGGTTTTAGGCATAATAGACTTGCGGAAAGATTGGAGATAGGGATAAGCAAGGACGTAAAATAAAGCTTTTGGTCTAGTATTCTACAGCCCTAGTTTAGTCTTTCACATTGACTAAGTCTTGGTTGGTTTGGTAGTCCGGATATCCCAGGCATGAACGAGGATGAGGATGAGGATGATGATGACTGCAAAGACGACCCAAAAGATTTTTAGGTCTTCTTCACCCTCCAATTCTGCTCGTTTCTCGTCTTCCGCTTCCCTCATATTAAGAAATTACTACCCAGGCATTTTATTTCGTCTTTGTTGAACCGTTAGGTAAGGACTGGATAAGTCTGTCTTGGGCTTTATGTACAATAAAACTACAATGGCACAACATAGGACAGAAGTATGCATCTATTTATACTGAATTTATTTATAGGTACTGAAATAGTTTTTAAAAAAAAAGTAATTTCATTTTTCAGAACAAAATAATAAGCTGGAATTTAGTTTTTTGGTGTTCATAAAATATTCATTAATTAATCTTTTGTATTTTAACCTAGCAAGAATTCATCCACCACGAAATATCTCTAGCGAAAGATTGTAAACGTAGGCGGCCTTCTTGGACTTGTAATTACAGGGTAGATAGGTTTACAACGTTAATTTGTTTATTTATTGATCTGTCAACTGATTTATGCACCTGAGTGGTGGTTCCATCCCTTCGAAGAAATGAATAACAGTGCTTTCAGTAGTAATTGGTGTAATTACATTACTAAGTAATAATTACAGTTTTACTACCGCATATTAATGGCAGTGATGTAAATTTGCTGTATCTAGAACCTAGATTGCGTAGGGTTTTTGTATTAAATAATGAATAGTTTGAACTTGTGCAAGAGCTTGTCATACTCAATCATTAGCAATTCACGAGGTCATTTATAATCTAAAAGAACGAGCAGAACAGTATCACACCAACTGCAACTCCAACATAAGGTATTACCATAAGTTACAAACATACGGTAGTTAATAGAACAAATTGATAAACATAGTTTACAATAACTTTCTCCCACGAATTCTATTTAATTAGACAAGCCTCCGATACCTGGTATTGTTATTTGTGAAAGACGGGTAAAAATCAAATCAGCTACAATTTTACTTTATTAACTTAATCAATATTTAAAACGCCTAAAGCCCTAACACATCTAATGGGCCGTCATCACTTACACTTGCTAAAGTAATTTATATTGTGGTGAAGATGAAAGGAGAATGGAATTAAGATAAAGATACCTGCTTTGAAAAAGAAAAATCATACTGAGAAAGAATGGGCAATGTCTCAAAGTGTGGGAACCTTTTAGTAGGCATATTTACTCTCTGAGCAAAGAATGTTAGTAAAAGATGAAGATATAAATTGTCTAATGGAGAAAGGAAGTTTTTAGCATTGAGATGAATAGGTATTATACTTTCCATTCTATTATGAAAATTATATTATGGATTGGGAAAGGAAGAGGAAAGGGAAGTGGGTAATCTATCATAGTCAGTTCAGAGCGAGGCACCTTAGCTGACATTATCTATGTCTACCATACCATACGCATTTTTAAACTACGAAAGCAAAACTTCCCGATCAATAATTTACCTTTTTGCTAAAACATAATAATCATTTTAGGTATGATTACTGGATGAAATAAAATCTAAATAAGTATGCTAATACCTTATTTTGCTGAAATACAAGCCGGCCATTATTACTGAGTATACAATGTATTTCTGGTTGTAATAAGCTTTATTTACAAATAAACGAGAAATATAGCACATTTTTGGTGCGAGTCAGACTCAGATGTAAGATACAAATTAAATTGTTCGTTTTATTAGAACTTTTATCAAAAATCATCATAATCAAATCATAAACATGTGTGTTCATTCTTGCTGAATGTGGGCTTATTACGGTCTTTCCTTCCTTACGTCAATCCTTGAACAAAATTGACCCTTCTTTTGTACAAAAGTATGCTAAACGTTTGCCAAAAACTCAATTCTAAGATGGAACGTAGTAGTTATAAAAAGAGAAAGTATCTAAGCAGATGTATCTGTATAAATAATTGGGTATCGGATGCACAAGTACGTATCATCTATTACATTCATGCAAACTTGCAAACTAAGTAGATAGCTACACACAAACACGCATCCTTCACAAGAAACTCGAAACTCTACATGAGTATCCATACATAAAGTATTTTGTGTGTCCCTCCCAAAGTCAAAATTTAAGACAATAATTGTAGATTTCTTGAAACGGTGTATTTCCATTAATTTACTTGACTTGACACTGCACTGGCTGTAAATTTATGAAAACTTCACCCCCAAAACTGCACCCTTAAGTTTCGAGCACATTAGGTTTCTACTTAAATCCTTCAAACCTTTTCTCTGGAAGTGTTGTTAGTGTCCCTGCAAGACTTATTAATTTACAACCACAACAGCAGATCGCACAGTATGGCATTTAAAGGGGGAAATGAAAACGGTTATAAAAACAATTGTAAAAGTTGCAATGGATTCATTCACCAGACAGTAACTTACAGTAACATTTCCTCTCTCTTTCAACGAAAAAGTAGATAAGAGCGGCCGGGCCTAGCCTAACCAACGGGTGGTTTTTAATTCTTGTGCTCTTTCATAATATGTTACCCAACAAAGTAATGCAAAGAAGACCTGGCAAACCCAACCTTAACTTATTCTCATGGCAAGTCTCCTAGCATTGTCATAAACTCCAAAATAAACACTAATCCAATTGATTCTAAAGCGATAAGGAAATGTTTCTTTGTGTTAGTTTAATTGACTATGACAGGTCTACTTTCACTTCCGCTAATTTCATTGTTCCCTGAGACGTGGAACTAATTGGGATAAGGCTAAAGTTGTTTTGTTGTTGAAAATGCTCCAATCTAAAGCAAGCTTCAACCAGCTGTAGAGTGAGTTCCAACCTTGACCTTAGCACGTCTACCAGACGTACCTGTAATAACAGCTAAGGATTTGAAGACAAAATAATACTATATCTAACTTTAGGTCTTCAGCATTTAAACCATCATTTTCTAACACATCCTCTACAAGCGGCAATAATTTAGTAGGATTAAGCCATAATCTTAAAATAAAGGAAGGAGCAATGCTTGTATACAAAATTACCTTCTGTATTGTCCTATTACTGCCACTTTTACTCCACTTAGGCAATTTGCGCTACTCAACTCTTAAGTTCTCGTAAGTATCTTCAGTCTCCAGTTTTGAAGTCTACTTTATTTCTCTTCCTTTTTTCTTTCCACCATTATTTATTAACCAGCCAACAGCAGAAACTCAGTTGATAGGCCTTCTTTCTCATTCCCATCTCTTAACAATTGTTTCATGTGTCGTTACTCTAGTATAACTTATTCATGATACTTTATTTCCTTCTTCTAAGAAAAGGGTGAGAAAAGAGGTACTGAAGACGACATTGTGCGTTTTTTACTTTAGAATGAAATAAAGAATGTAAAACCTATTTAGAATTAAGATTATTCAACTCTAACACTCACAACTCTGCTCTTTTATTAGTTTCTTTCAGCTTAGAGTTTTAAGCGTTAAGTAAGTTGAAATTTGATTATAAACTTGATGCAAAAACGAGGAGAAGCAACCAAGTAAACCTAACTTCCAATTTCCAATCTTTTATATTCTACAGACTATAAAGTAAAAGCTAACCCAGATCTGAATGTTTGATTTCCACAGTTTAACCCTACTTTGCCAAAAATAATCTGCTTCATTTGCTGCTTCAAACTGTATGTGATAGGTAAAGTACTATTTCATTGTATAATTAAATTATACAGGTTGGTTGAACTGTACCATAAGTGTATCAGATCCTTTAGCCATATAAAGATAACCAGTGGTCACGGAACTGGAATAATACTTATAAAAATAATCCCAAAACCAGGCTTGTAAATACTATTTATTGGCAGTATAATTCAGTTCAGTGATATATGCACTAATGACCCATCTTATGCTCCTCTTTGTAATCTCGTTGTGGCTCGTAATGTAATGCAAACGGTCTGGAGATCCACAACCGATATGATGGGGATTGGAATGTGCCAATCCCAAAGTTTAACGAGGTTTATCCTCATCATCTGTACAAAAGTCTATCAATAAACCATGTGTTGTCTGTGTTGCTTGTCGTCTTTATAGTTGACACATCTAGAAAAATGTCGTTTCCACTGTTTGTCGACGTATGTGTCGGCCAATAAAATTTTATCGGTTTGACCAGAGCAAATGGAAATATCAATGCCTCCACGGGGGAGAAACCCATTATGCCCATAAAAATCGCGATGATACTATCTACTACTCAATGATACAATTCCAAGCTATTTTATACATGATCTGGAACCAATTTCAGATTCTGTTAACAAACCCTACGCCGTCACAAGTCACAGGATGAAATAGCTCAAGGCTGTTTATGCCAGTTTTTCTTAAGGAGAAAGCATTTAAGAGAAGAAGACATAAAATATAGATCTGTAAATCCCAAGAGGACCGGAATATCGTCGAGTATCACATAATTCTTTATTTTTACACCTATTACCAAGTAGTAATACATGTATGTACGAAATCCACTTTCTATTACTTCAAAATGTTCCAGATTCTTTAATGATATCCCCTAACTATGATCTTTATATATTTTTCTGCAATTGCAGTAAAGATAACATATGCTTTACGGGCAGACTTAATCTCAGTCGTGGAGACAGTGACAGTACCGCCTGCAATTCAAACAAATACAGGATTTATCAAAGAAGAAGGTAGAAATGTAGAAGTGCAAGGTTTAGGTTTAGCACAATAATGGTAATGGGAATGCTAAACACTTCCATAAAGTTAGTAAGGCCACTATCTAGAGACGCTCTACAGAGAACAGAGTAAGGTCATGAATTGTTTTTCTGATGGGTTCTTATTCCCAACCTTTTTATTTTATCTTTACACAGCGTACCTATTATCTATCTTACGATCAACCGTCTTAAAAGTAGGACCTTAACTAATGGCAATCCTTTATTGGATTCCTTTCCGAGCAAAGGGTTGCCTTTGAAACACATTAAGTATACGTTTGCAAGTGCAACCTTTCCAAATCTACCTTACCTATTTTCTATGTGCATGAACGCTTATTTATTTCAAAGACCTGGGATAGTCGACCGAAGGTAGTATTAAAATAGAGCTTCGCAGATCAAAATTCTACATACTTGTACACAAATAAAGTACCTTACTCGGTTCTGTTATATATTTCTACCCAAGTTATTTTATCAGTATGTATTTATAATATAGAAAAAAAGGCTTGAGTCAGTTACCAGTTGAGTTATCTTTATCTTTACATTAGGAAAAAGAGTGAATTTTGATAGCTAAGCAAAAGTATAACTATCCTAGCTGTGTTATCTTACCCTCTAAAACCTGGTTGGGTAGTCAGGCAGGCCTCTATTTCCTTCGTGGGCAAGTGACCCATATGCTGACCAGTAATGGGTTGCGGAACAATAAATCAGACTGAATCGTAAGATCGATACTCTATTATTACAGTATCTATTGTCCTTTCCTAGCGTATGATTACCAACCAACCAGCAGAGTATAAGTAGTTGCTAAATGTACTTCCGTTTTTCTATCCCATCCATCTTCTCCTTGTAATGAGGCAGAAGAAAGGCAAAGAACGGGAAGGAAAGAAATCGATCTCTGGAAAAATTATGATCAAACTACCTACATGTTATTTACAGCGCCTTTCTATCGTTGTAAGAATGAGTTTGTCTTTTAATATTCTTAATCTTAATGTATGATAACCCCCAATTTCGTGGACTAAGCGAATAAGCAAATGTTTAATACACTGCGACTTTCCTACCTAAGTTGAGATTTCTTTCTCCATTTTATTTCTTTAATCGTGAAATCTACAATCAGTTTAAAAAAATACCTATAATTCGAAAGAAAATATGTAAAGTTGCATGAAAGAAGTTATACCGTGGTATAATCACTTGTATAAAAGCGCTGAGGCATGAATAACACATAAATCGGAATAAGATTCTTTATTCTTCGACTTTGAGAAAGTAATAGTGATGGATGTTCTTCTGCTCTGGTGGAAATCAATTAATATCCCGAACTTGTTCTTTGTGTTTCTTACACCTCAAATTTCAACTGAGAAAAGGCGTGCCACGGCGGAGAATAATCCTTACCAGGAAGTGATACCCGGTTTAGTCAAACGTAAACTTTAGTTCAACCAACCGAAAATATTACCTATGATATTTCTGCATGTAGAGTAAAGCAAAGGTGCAATGGTGAAGTCCCACTGTTATGATCCAACAACTGAGAATAGAGCAGTAAAAGTTTATGCTTATGGTACTATGAGTTAGAAAATGATGCTGTACGTGGTATCATTGTTTGTCCCACTTCTTACAGAGAGTTTTTATTAAATAGCTTTAAATCAATATTCTGATCACGTAGAACTGCAATTCTAATTTAGGGAACTAAATCCGCTCATCTGATAGTTCAAAGTTGAACTTTAATATACATTCAACTGTTACAGAGAAAGCGGATGTTCCCTCGTATTACATCTATAATAATTATGAATGGCTTTGTGAGAAACCACGTACAGTTGATGATATCCAATCGATTAGTACATTTTTGTCATATCCATTTCATTCGTCCTGAGAACGGTATTACAACTTAGTTTGTTGGTGGAAACTTTGATGCACAATGTTTTAAAACATTGATGGCTGAGTTTTATTTTGTGCCTCGGGATTTTTTTCGAAATGCAGTAAATATGCATGTAATTTTAAACAAGAAGGACAAGATTCAAATAGCCTAGCATTATAGAACTTAATTGAAATAGTTTTAAATGCAGATTCGAAGAGGATTTTAATTAACTGTTTATTATACTGTCTAAATATAAAATACTTAAGTACCAGTAAATAGCTTTGTGGTAGAGAAAGTTAATGCTGTTTAAAGTTCTCTGGCACTTATTTTAATTTTTGTACTGTAAAAAATTCAAATTTAGGACATTTTAAAGGAAATTAAATGGCTTTCTAATTGTTACGAGCCATCCTTCATTAGAATATGAAGAAAGAGTGAACAGAGTTTGCTGAATTAAAGAGAAAGCCTTATTGGCCATAATTGATTGATTTATTGACTCTTGCTCCCTCGGGCTTTCACCCATGGAGCCAACTTTCTTTCTGACTATTATAGTGAAAGTTTGTTAATAATATTCAATACTTATTAAATCATAATTTCTTGACCGTAGCCCAAAAAGTACATCTTTTCTTAACCCCTTCAACATTTTATGAATTGCTCAAAAATCGTTGATGAAGATTCAGTTTTAGGTAATTTAGTATTCGAGTAAATTACGATTACCTTGAATTGGTTAGCTAAAGTCTGAGGAAACTGTAGTAATATTTGGGTGACAATTAAACAAAATAACAAAGTAACATATAACTTCTATTTAAAAGCTACAGTGAAATTCGGCTTAGGGTGGTGCGTGTCACCGAAGGGTCAGTTAGAGGTACTTCCCTTGATAACTAATTCCAAACAAACTAACACGGTCCCACACTATCTTTTCTTCTGTTTAAAAAGCGACGAGTATCATCTACTAAAGGTGAAAGTTTTTATAAGCCTTAAAACATAATATGAGCCAAGTCAACATAAGCAGGATGATTTGTCGGGATTTATAACCAAACTTTTCCCTTGACATTTTATTTCATTCAACTTACGCACGTTTCGCAACTTGAGCACAGTTCTTTTCTGACTTTTATAGAGTTATAATCAACTAAATTTATTCTTTATAGTCTTACTCTAACCCACTGTTAACTAGTACTGTGAGCAACTTCCATTCATTTATATAATATTATATAATGTAATGTACTATGGGTTATCATATATTAAGCTGCGGGATGGATAGAAAGACATAAACTTCTATGGACAAAGTGATTCTCTACTTACTACACTTTCTCTCCTTCCTTCGTCTCCCCTTTGTACTACAAAGTCAAACTTTTTACCACAGACTATAAAGGGAGACACGTCTCAAATTCACAAAATGGGTTCCATGCTTATATCATCATTCGTAACTAGATATTATAGCGAAGCCCTGTTGAGAAACTACCTGTAGGAGAATCATGATTGTAATAATTTACTACATAGTGCTACCACTTCCACATGAAGCGTTCTTTGAAGGGGGAGAAACATCCCCAAAATCCATAGTTAGTTGACAGGCTATACGAATAATACGTGTCCTGCTGACTTAAACTAAAAGTCGTCTCACTGTTGATTCATTGTTCCAGTAATGGTATTATTTTATTAATAATATATATATTATACTTCATAATGTTTTATCCTCTCAAACGGCCTCCTTCTCTTTGTTTAAAGGGATGGCATGAAAAATTACAGTATTATTCTGTGGGAAATTCCTCTTCAATCCACTCACTCATCTCAAGTCACTTTTTAAGCTTTAAAGCATGGTTTGACTATTGGCTAATTTGGCTTACGCAAGAGAGAAACCAAAGAGACTTTAATCCTTCTTGTATGAAAAAGCCCTTCAAGAAGGATAAGTAAGTCTGCTCTTGGAGAAGATCAAATAGAGCTTCTCATCCTGAATTGATCCCTCAACTCATCTGCATTCTTGTCATCTTGTCCTAACCCAAAGACTACTAAGCTCAAGTGAGACAAAGTCTGATCTTATCTTTTAGAGTTGAGGATAAATCCAAGAAAACGACCAAGTACCCGGTGAATAAAGTAAAGTTGCGGATATCTTTTTCTAACCCCTCTAGCAGGAAGTAAGACAAAGGTATCAAATGATAATGCTTTTGCTACCAGCCGAGCCACCAAGAAGGCATTAGATAATTAGATTATGCATCTGCAGGGTAGGATTTCTGCAACTTAAGGTTCAGTTCTTCACTGACTTGCAGGTATGGTCTTATGGTATAAAATAGGATCCGTGATCTACCTATAGTATTTCTCTGAAGTGTACAATGTAAAATCCTACATAACCTCTACTCTAGGTACAGTCCCGTTGATGGAACTTGCAGTATTTTATTTGTTCATGTTTGTTTTGCTTCACTTTCATCTTAATCCCCAAGCAATAGGAGGCCTCGCGGTCGACTGGGGTACAACAGAGATAAGGAATGGAATTAGACAGTCCAATGTTGTAGGCATTACCCCGTCTCTTTATATCTTAATCCCCGAACAATGGCAGGACTCGCAGTGGACCGGGTATAACAGAGATAAGGAATGCCTACAACACAGAATGACTACGAGTCGGGGCTTCCTCTCCCTGTTGTGACCACTCGACCGTGAGGCGTCCCATTTTTTGAGGATTAAGATGAGAGTGAAACAAAATTAACATGAACAAAGTTTCAATGTAAATGAAAAAACCAAAATACTGCCAGTTCCACCGATGGTACTGTAGCTATAACGTCGAAGCAGCGAGGAACCCAAATGGTAATATTTATTATAAAAGTGAAGGTAACGGTAATTTTACTTTTCCTCTCTCCTCAGTTCCATTTAATCATTATTATAGGCAAGAAAGGGTAGGTAGGCAGGAACAGTAAGTTTAGGAAGGCACAATAACTGTTCTAGTATTATTAAAATCCAACGGCTCCTTTGTAATAGCTCCGTGGAACTACCTCAATGCGTTACACATTTAAGAAATACTATCAAAGCAGAAAGTTTTTAAACTATCGAGTAGCAGTGTATAGAGGTAATATTTCCAAGTTTGAGAAAGTAATTTCTCTTTTACAACAACTAACTGATCCCCTCCTCAAAATCATGTAATAAAGTATGAGTATTATTTATTCTATCATGAAACGATTATATCAGTTCTAGGATCTTGTCTCAGTTGCCATTATTATTATTATTAATATACAAGCGAACGGTGAGATGTTCATCTTTCAAGGGGGAAAGGAGCCTTTTCCTCAAAGTCGTTAGGAGAGATATGGATACGAAGAACGGACGGGTTGACGGGATATGGCAACGTTAACGTGTTATTTTTAGTTGAACTGAACTTTGTTTGCTGTGCTTTCTCCCTCTTATGTCGGCTTCTGGTTGAAGGGGAAGTAGTTATTTATGCATGTACGGATATATTGCTTAAGTTAGATTTTAGGTGGTAACTTTCCCTGCGTTTTAGTAACATCTACACGATTCCTCTTTCCTTCTGTTTAAAAGTAACGAAGGACTCGTAGAGTTAAATATCTAGAAGTCTCATGAGACATGGATGGAGTTACTCATGAAATTGCAATAATAGGCTGAGGTGAAGTGGTCTAAATGAGAATTGAAGGAAGCATTTTGAGAAATAACTTAGTGCTTTGCTGCATAATTCTACTGCATACTATTGTGGGTGATAAATGATTTCATTTTACTTATATAAACCACAGCCATGAATATGCATGCCCGTTATTTAGTATCCAGATGGTAATATATATTTTGTGGAGCGAATGCTACTGAAGGGGAAGTATTGAAGTGAAAAAGTAGGGTATTGCGCTATTCTTTAATGCTTGAAGTAGTAAAGAGCTTACGTTATTATAAGCTACATTTCTGGGATATTTTACCCTGTTCTTTAAGTTTGACGAGTTGTATTATTTTCATTAAATTTCTAAATAAATTGATCTGTAAAAAGTTTAACTCAACTGAAAGAGGTGAAATGATTCACGATTTAAAATTGAAACCTCTTAAACTGGTAAAAGTTGCAACTTACTGATGTTCTACATTAACGGTGCTAAATTCACTATATGATCTTACCGGTTTACCCGTTTACCCGTTACCCAATTATCATGTATACTATACTTTACCCTAGAAAGGTATACTATACATTGTATAGTATACCTTTCTAGGGTAAAGTAGATTGTAAATCCCTAAATAATTCTAATTTGCGTACACATTTCCTGAATAATGAATACAAATAGGAAATGAGATCCCCCTGAAGCGGAAGTAGCTTTAGTCTAGCATTTCGTCTCTTATGATGGGAATTTTCCTCTGCTTTTATACTTCCGCTCCGAACTGTACATTCTGTTGCTTAATATATTTTGAAGTGTAAATTCTACAATGGAACTTGAAAATCCTTCCCAAAAGCTTGTCAATGTTACATAATATATATGCTTCCATTATTATTGGCAAACAATCCCAGTAGCTTTAATTATTTACCTTAAATCCGTAGTATAATTTCCATGATCCATAAATAAGGAAGAGCTTAGTAGGAATGTTTGGTAAACAGATATCTTAGAGTTATTGAATTTCAACATCCTGAACAAATAAGAAATAACCCTCCATTTTAATTCTAGCCGAAATGGAATTATACACTATCTTTTGTTTCATCATTGCAATGATATATTCCCGGAGAAAGAAAGGAAAACACCTTGGCCAAATTACAATGTGTAATTCCAAGTAATAAATTGCTTGTGACTTGCGACGGGATATGGATAGTAAACAGTTGGAGTTTTTTGCGCACGACCGTTGTTTTTTCAGTTCCATTGAACCATTTTCAACCAAGAAGAGTCGTTGCAATAAGCCGTAAAGGCTGAAGCTGAATTTACGAAGAAAGGTAGCGTGGCTATTGCTAATACAAAAAGAGAGATAAAAATGTCCCTGTCATATATCTTTCCCGGAGAAATAAAACTGCCAATAATTTCAGGATATTATTTTGCAAAATCTTGATTTACTTTAAACACTAGAGTAAGGAAAGGTAGAAAAGAAGGGGGCAAGGGATATATCACAAAGTAATTTCAACAACAGTCGCGGGGCCACGAACCAATTTTACGGGGGTCCTAAACATTATTCTTCGCCGAACTCAACATCGCTATAGACTATTTAATAAGCACACATTTTTTTGGCAATATGATCCTCCATCTCCATCCGTTATAACGAAATAGAAATGGAGAATAATGCAGTAAAAAGTAACATTAGCGCAGGTTCAAGTTACTACAGTATAAAATTGGTTTTATCCTTCTATAACTGATTTTTTAACAATTCTTTCTCATTGTTTGAACAGGGATAGGGACTCTTCTAAAGGTAATAAAATAAATCGTCAAAAGGTGCAATAAAATCGATTTAGCTCAGTTGTTTAGTACACAGTATGTACTTACTGACATCTTGGATATGCCAGTGAGTTAAATATGTGTTGTTTCTAGAAATTTCTGTTAAATCTTGGTGTTAAAAAACGTTCTTTATATTTTAATCTGCAGAAGCAAATTCCCTGTAGCCAGTAGGAAAGGGCGTCTTGGTTGGAGCTCTTCAGAAAAGTTGGTTGAATAAATAGCTGACAAATATTTTAGAAAAAATGGTGTAAACAGATGTCTACCAGAAAAACATTTTCAAATTTAATGAGTAAGAAACGAAAATCTCAGTGCTTATAGAGCTGCGAATTCCGCAGCAGTCAAATTCGATAGTATTCGTAGCCTTTACTAGAATTAGCAACCCATAGTCTTTGCCGGCTTAATTAATTTGTAACTTAGTCTAGTAATGTATTTGAAATCTAGATTAAAACTTAAAATGAAGAATGAATTGTACGTGAATCGTAAGATTTGGTAAAACAAACTGGTTTAGACAACTTTAAAGAGGTTCTACGCATCTACTTCTTCCCATTTTTCTTATGAAATGTATAGTTCTCTGAGTAGTGGGAACTTTTGGCTGTCATACATAGCCTCCAGAAAATATACACAGTTATCAGTCACAGAGCTACCACTTGTTCTTTCCTAGATTTAAAAAACTCCCATTTTCATTTAATCATTAGTGTTGAAAGAAGTAGTAGTACATCTTGAATTCTTGGAATTGAAAGTGCTTCAAATAATGATCTTTGATAATCCATCCAAAGTATGTACCAACCAATCCCGTTGTTCAACCTTAAACCAAAACCGAGCTTGAGATCTTCTGTATTCTACTTCAGTCTTGAGGCAATCCATTCTTCAATCCCTACTCTAATCCCAGTCCTGGGGGAATTTCTCAAAATCCAAACTCTAAAATGAAAAAGAAACATTTATTGAAGATAAAGTTCCTTTATACACGATACTTACGAAGAACTGAACTTACCCATCATTCAGCGCTATTATATTATCATCTCATCTGACTAACATTTTCACTACAATTTCCAACAAGTATCGGTATTATTATTACTCTTTTAACTATCCCCAGGCCGAGAAATCCTATAGTCAGTAACTATGCAATTTTAGCAGCAGAAATAGAAGAACTAGCAATAAGAGGGATTGGGTAGTCCTTGTTTAGTATTCCTGAAGCTTCCGGCGTAACGCTTTTTATTATGAAATATTTTTTCCTAAAGTGTGTTTGCAACCCACTATGCCATCCTCCTCCGTAACATTGTAAGATTCCCATAAAATGTGTCCGTCATAATCATAACTAAAAATGACAACTACCCGATCCCCAACGACGACGGTAGTAGCGGAACTTGGAGATGATGTCGCAGATTATAATAGTATTTTACACCAAGTTACTCCCTAAAGTGTTGAATAATACATCGATCTACGAACGAACGGAGAGATAGGAGATAGGTTTTATGGAAAAAAATCCAGAATTTAACTATACTGGCACGTATGGTAGAAGTTCTTTGCATACTTTTCTATGCACTTTCCTCATATGAGTCAAGAATATTTGAAGCCAGTTGGCACTTCACCGCAACAAGGCTTTCAGTAACATAAGCATAAACAACAACACAAGTAGAACTTCATTTTTGTGATGCAAATATCTGCAAGTAGTATTTTACAGTGTTCAAAACATTTTAACAAAGAAGTAATTCCAGACATAGTGCTGATGAATTTCGACATTAATCCACCTTCTCAAAAGCATTCAACGCAAATTCTCTTCATTCTGCTTCATAATATGCCCGGTCTAATCTTATTTAGTCGTAGTTATAAAACAGTGTACAACATTTCAAATAAAAACTCGTAGAGAACGTCCTTTTGGATAAAGTATTTTAGCCCTGCATATAATCAAATTAATAACCGTACAAAAGCAGTTGAAATAAAATGGAAATATATGTTTGCAACATAGTCAATCCAATGTCACAGTTGCTGTACTCTCATTTTCTTCATTAAAGTGTAAGCTGGCTGGTAAGAAAGTTACTTAAGGATACTCGCCGCTCTTGTACTACTTTTCTACAAGATGTAATGTAATATGATACATACATTTCATACAGAGTGAAAAAAGAAAGTGAAGCTACAAATGTTATTCGAGTAGAACATAAAACCAAACTAAAGATAACACTCAAATGGCCCTTGCTGAAGGCTCTTAACCATCTAAAAAGTTAACGCGTATTTTATACCGCTCTCCCACTCTTACACACTAAATTTACCACTATCCCAAGTTACGTCGTAGACCACTAAAATAACTCTGTTCGGTGGAATACAAATAGAAATATTAATACAGTGTCTATGCTCACCTACATTCTGATGCATTTATGTTCATTCCATTATAGGGAAAGCTACGGCTTAGCCCTCTTCATATTATAGTCGGTAGGACGAAGAGTCATTATTTTCAAGAAGAAAATCTAGGTTGCCAACAGAAGAGAGTCGTGGTATCCATAATATCTTAGAAATATTTATAATCATACCCAAAGGAAGTAGTCTTAGTAGTAGACGTGCGACCTATTGATGGAACCTCTTTGAAATGAAATCCATGTAACAAAGCATAACAGCGTATAGTTCGGTCTATTCGTATGCATGTAGTGGCATTTCTAGCCTCCTTGGACTACAAGAGTTAGAGTTCGAGCAGACCCCCTGGAAAAACTGATCTTTTGTTCGTGAAAAACGGATGTCATGAATTTATGAGACGAGAAGGAAGGACTATTTGATTTCTTCAAGGGATTTCTTTAACGAGCCTCTCTCTCTGCAATTACATCTTGAAAGATATACAGACCACCTTGGATAAGTACGTATGAGAGCGGGGATGAGGATCGGGATCTACTTATACCATATCGTATGCATTTCTTACTGGTGCTTTTCTCCAGGATTTCCTATAAAAATGTAAAGATGGTAACTATCACTGCCAGCTATTCCTGTTAAACCATGTGATGCATGACTGGTAACTTGTAAGTAATAGGTAGGAGTATTCGGGACAGGGAATCTATAAACTTAGTCGTTATGTTTGAAAGATAACCTTACAATTTTACTTCTTCTTTTAAAGATATCTCTTTAAATCAAGGAAGCTGAGCTAACGGGGAGACTGCTGTTTGTGCTAATAATTGTTTAAAAAGTGTGTGGGTGTTTGCACAGATACAGTTTTTTTGCTATCCATCTACACATCCGGAGGCCCTTTCATGCACAATTCTTGAGAACTAGGTCCGTGTTTATTGATATTTTACTTTAGTTTCGAAAAGGACGGTAGTAGACATGTTCATAATACTAATAATATCAGAGATAAAAGCAATGCATACACCATAATTCAAACTGGGTATCCTTATTATTACTTTTATAATAGTACAATACATTATGTACGAAACTTGCGCTAATACTGCTATTATTATCTTCCTCCTTTCTGAGTTTAGGCAAATGATAAGCCATAAAATACAGGGATTAGGGAAAGGCTTGAAGTGGATTTACCCAATTCGGAGGATTTTGAGTTTATCTCCTTTGACTGAACTGCGTTTGGTGAGCCTTTTCAAAATTTTAAAGAATGGGGCTATAAACGAACCAGAGCTTTGGTACTGAGACTGAAGAGTCCTTATACATGTGAACTATATATAAATCCTTGGAATAAATTAACTTCATCACAATCCAGGCTTCCAATTTAATATATTTTTTGCACAACTAAAAGTAGGAAGTGAAAGTTCAAACGAAATTCGTTCAGAGAAATGCACGATTGGAATACGAATGTTTTGCAAAATTTGGTTAAAAACCCGTAAAATGAGTAAGGATATTCTTCTTCCCCTTTCCTACTCTGTAGAAAGTAATTATGACTAGTTTTATTAGATTTTGTACCAAGGAATGCCTACAGTGTAACTACCCGGTGAGCTATAGCTAAAAAGTGATGAAATCAGTGCAAAAAACTTCAGCTTAGGACAGAATGGGACGTGGAATTGGATCTCTCAATTCAGCACTTCTCTCCCTTAGTGACAGTGACTACCTTTCTGATTTTGGTAGACCTCAACCACCCAGAATCGAAAGAATTCTGTCTCCTCGTATGAACAATATTTTAACCTTTTTTCCAAGCTATGTGTCCTCTCTGTCTAAGTTTTCCCTGCCGACTGCATTCAAAGCTTGAATAAAAGAGAAAAACAATGATTTGTATGCATGAATGCAAAGCTTTCACGTTCACCTTTCTCTTTCCGTCCTTCTCGTCAACCCTTGTACAAAAATATATTTGAATAGTAGCTACGATTGCTATTGCTACTTCTACAACTACTGCTACTAAGACTACTACACCTGCTGGTACTGCTATAAAAATATCTTAGATTTAGACCAGTACTCAGCACACCAAACCAACGAACAGACAGGAGAACCGTACATTCAGAAAAAGTACATTTTTGCACCCATTTTTATGTTGCTTTTCTAATGCTATATTGAATAAATTATTCTATGTAACATACTTTATCCATAAATTCATGAACCAAATGTACCCTGTCCCCTGTCTTTAGAGAATACCAGTCTTTCCTCCAAGATATGCCCTCAACTTTCCATTCCCTTTGTCTGGCTTTGGTTTACGATAAATATATCGGGAGTGGAATAAGTTGGACCAAGTGACTAGGAAAAGATTTGTTATTCTTCGCTCCGCATTTAAAAGCCCATTGACATGCTTTTCGAAACGATAAGGACAATCGGATTAACACGACCATGGCTGGTTCTCTGCTGGCTAAGGCAGGTTGTTTGGTTTAGACTGGTTATATCCATTTATTTGTAGTTTTTGCTGAGTGCCGTCGTCCCTTCTTTGCTTTCCTTTAGCTTTCTTTCGTGTTATGTTAGCACATACAGAGTTGCAGACGAGATTGTTTTCCAAGGAGAGAAACACGGAAATCGTAAAGTTTTACGAAGTTTTTCCCATTTTTTCCCGACAATTGGTCTCTATTCTTTTTTTCCAAGCCGCCGGGACACTTTCACCCTGTTAATAGTGTATACCTATCATTGTGTACACATTGTAGCATGTTATAATAATAGTAAGTGGAATAAAAGTAAATTGGGTGCTAGCTTAGAGATAAATGAAGGGAATGGGCCTGAGCCTATTATAACTACAACTATAATAATGAATGACTGTGTGCATTTATTCTCCAGTAAATAATCTCATAAATAACGTTCATAAGTATCAAAAGCGCAGCAGGGTCGTAAAGCCTTAATTATGTCTTAATGTTGTGCGTGTTGAAGTATGAAAGTCATGAAATTTCCCCATTAAAATGAAAATAAAAATGTTTCCTTGATACTAGCAGCAGTAAAACTTACTACTATATTTCCACACTCTCTCCTCATAATAACTATGCTCGTTGTAATGCCTATCATTGTGGAAAGTAGGCTAACTTGACTAACTGTAAACTACCCGTTATGCATTGGTTAGTTGGTGTGAGTGAAACCCGGTGGGCTTTTCAGTTTTTCACTATTAAATATGCAAATTTATCTTATTATTGCAGATTCTGGTAAAAGTAGTG
The DNA here is from genome assembly GCA_034682405.1 of Hydroisotoma schaefferi. Lineage (NCBI taxonomy): Eukaryota > Metazoa > Arthropoda > Collembola > Entomobryomorpha > Isotomidae > Hydroisotoma > Hydroisotoma schaefferi. The sequence continues at coordinate 21,680 of JAQFZX010000253.1, forward strand.
CTAGGCCTAACGTATTTTCACTTTCCATATAATTAATGAATGATTGGCAGCTGCTTCCTTTTTAATTTGCATGTGAAGCTCGTTTGGAGTTTTTCTACAAGAAAGTTCACCCTGCCGTCATCAGCGATGAATCCAAAGGGAGAATTATTAACTTATTCCTCCTCGGTCCATCCTTTTTGGGACTACGAGGTCGGTATTTCGGGTTTTTAAAGCATACACGGGTTTAGATATAATTTAATATCTTTGTGCCTACGTACGAAAGGTAATGCACATTTACTAAGTGAAACTGAACCAGTAGTGACTTACTCTTCTTTTCTTGTGGTTTTAAAGGTACTCTGGTTGAGGCACCGAGACACCCATTTATTATCAGCAGGGGCAGATGCTTACACAGCGGATTCAAGATTCCGAGCATTTCAAGCAGCGTATACCTGGGGAATGCGTATAAGTTCGACCAGACCTTCAGACGGAGGGGTGTACGAATGCCAGATCTCAACAACTCCACCCATCTCTGCCTTCACTTACCTCACCGTCGTTGGTAAGCTTGGTGAATTGATCTTATTTTTCTTCATCTTCATATCTTCCTTGACGATCCAGAGCTAAAGTAAAGAAAGGATTTCCCCACATCACGTAAGTTATAACCGTGAGATCGGTAGGATTTTTGATGATGGAATTTTTCCCTCCCGACTCTTTCCATAATCTCATCGCGGTTGGTATTATAGAACCAGTTGGGCCGGATGAAAGGAATATAGTAGTACATAAAATTGAACAATTTGGACTAAAATTACCAAAAGCTGGCGAGACGAACAAAACTTTTTGTCTATTATATCATAAAACGGAGCAATAAACTGTAAGCTTGAGAAGGTTCATGTGCTTAGAAGTGCTATCGTGTTATGTCTACTTCATGGGTTATCCTCGTCATAGAAGGGCGTCTAGGGACTTTTCTAGTCCCTGTCGTGACAATAAGGTCCAAAATTATTTTAAGAGTTCTGCTTAGAAGTAATTTGATAAATATGCCCTTCAGCCTTATTATTTTACTACGGAGAGAAGATAATGGGGTTTTGGGATGTTATGTTGTTGGAAATTAATTACTCTTTAGTTTTTTTGAAAAAAAAACAAAATTTCAATTCACATCTTGAATAAATAAGTACCAGGAGAAAGTAATAGGGGTTTATTGCCCTCGAAGGTTTACCCGGAAAGCCCTCGATCGCGTTTTAGGATTTTCTTAAAGTGATCTTTGCCTTACTTGCTGGCTTGTTGCCCGTTCGTTTTTGCCTTCTTACTACTGAAATGCCGTTTTAGTCTGTTTCCTAAGGAATGCTTGACTCTACATGTTTCATGGATTTTTGCACCCCAAGAAATAAGTACCGTAATCCCACAATGGAGGTCTTTTCACTGCCAAATCCCCAAGACATACTTCTGTTATTGACTTTCACTGTCTGAGCCAGCAAGTATGGAGATACTACTACTATTAAAGCGACGGAGACTAAGTAAAGCTCGAAGGAATAAGCTGGAAACTTGGCCTCTTTGACATGTTGGTTCTTATAAAGATTATAAGTATTTTTTTACTTTATGGTTATTCAAGAGCATTAAGGGAGCAATGGGAATGCTTAGGGAATGGTAATGATTACTTAAGGTTTAAACATAAAAAACGACCCAACTTAATTGTCTGAATTTTGGTTTAGAGAATATTTTATGCCCTGAAATATTTGCTCTGAAAACATTAATGACTTTAATTTTTTTAATTACTAGCCTACCCGCTGCTGCTTCAAATCATGACATAATCTTTGTTTAAACAATTGGTGGCCGTCTCTTTCTTGGAACCTAATTCTGCCACTCCGTAACAACCCCACTTATCTTATTCTACAGTAACTACCCTGCTTATCTCATTCTACGACTCTGTAGCAACCCCGCATCTAATTCATACACTCCTTAGGAACCCCATACAGTAACAAACAACACAACTTATCACATTCTACCACTTAGCAACCACCCCGCTTTATCTAACTTCGTAGAAACTCCGCTAATCCTATTCAACCATTCCGTATAAACATCTGAGGTCATAAAATTCAACTACCAACAATACAACTACATCGTATTTTAATTTTTTTTTAAATTCTGTTTTTCATAAGATAGAACTGGTATAAATAAGATATAAATTCATCTAATTCAACTAAAACCACCGTATTAGGACAGATCTAAAAAAAGTGAAGAAAAATCAAATTTTTCTCAAAATTTAAATTTCAGTATGGTACTTCCAATTTAAAGAGGAGTTCAAAACTGTACTTTCCTAGAAAATCGGATGAGAATTGAGAGAGGAGTGTGCATTATTACACCCACAAACAAACAAACAAACAAAAAAACAGGTTTATCTCACTTTATGTTGTAGATAATATGAATTATAAGCTCTCTTCTGTCCAAAGTTGTTCGTAAAATCAAATTTAATTGTTTTAACTCAAAAACTTCGATCAACTTCATTAATTCTCGAGAGACCAGCGTATTTCTTAAGGTTAATTTATGTTTAATTCCAAACTTTTAAAACAAATGCCTCATAAATGATGACTCTGAGGCACTATGATCGCAAGGCCCCTTATAACAACCAGGAACGGTCGCTTGTAACATAGGACCTTGCTATGATCGGTATCATCAGTTAGTTTAGTTTGAGTTCCCCTGTCTTGGACTAGAACGGCAGGTCTATTTTATTGTTCGCAGCAACTTAGAAACTTTACCCATACTTGTCACCCGATACTTCACCCTCAAAGAAGGGTTAGTTTTTTATGTACTCTCTTTAACTTTAGACTCCAAAGGAAGTAACGGTAGAATGCATGGAATTTTCTGAGAAGAAGTGGCTTGCTAATGTTGCACTCAACCCTGATCTAATTTTGAATTTTATCATCCTCATACATAACTTTTTAATACTTTGTTTGCTAAAGAAAACTGTAAAAGACCTCGCGTATAATAACATACAACCAGACGTTAAGAACTATCCTACACGTAACATATTTAAAGACATTATTTTCTTAGTTCTATCTTAATTTTCTCATAAAACAGCCCAGTAAAAGAGCCTTCTGAGTAGTAGTATTGTTTATTTTACGCATAAAAAGTCAAGCTACAAACTACGTAATAGTGTGACAGCTATTCCACACGGTAAAATAAAAAGTACGACCTAACTAAACCTGGTAAAACTAGTCCCGGCCCTGCACTGCCAAAGCAAGTGTAATGCTGTTGCATGAAATGCCCATGAGATCGTAAAAGTTCACAAGTCAACTTGTAATTACTTCTTGGTTTTTACAACTTCCATAATTGAACTTTGATTCCAGTGAGCATTCCAATCATACACGCGACTCGGACTTTGTTCATCCTTAGCTTCCCTTTCGAGCAATCTGTCCATTCACTAGGAAATAGTTATACGGTCCTACTGTGTTTCTCGGGGTGGGAGGTTCACATTCGAAGGTTCGTACTGTTGGAAAAATATATAAACTGCCATTGCTTTCTTTCACTATCAGACAAAGAAGAGAAAGAAACACCGTCAAGCTGTCTTGTAAATAGAACGTATCTTTGGTATCAAAAACAAGACACGTCACAAATAGGTATTATAAAGGCTTAACAAGAAAACTTTTACGTAACTCTGCCCTGCCGATTCGAGGCCTGACTTAACGCTTACTCTTAACTCATTCTCAAATCCTGTTTGACTTTTATGAACAAAGTTACTCCAATCAAGTTGTAATTGATTGTCACAAAAGCCAGTGACTGCTACTACTACTTCTACTACTTGGCTCAACTGATTCAATTTGACCCTCTCTCGTCCCCCACCCATGGTTCAATATTTGACTTATCAAGTTGAACAAATTACATTTCTTTCTACAAGTCTCCCTAACGGTCTGAAGAATGCATGTGTAAAGCTGTAAATCTTTCATGAGATATTGATTTAATAGTGAAAACCTCGTCGTGTGGTAAGTATCTATAGAAGATGTTATACCAAATACTCGAAACAGTAAGGTCTGGGTAAATGCAGCGAAATAAGTTTGTATCTCGTAAGTAGCAGGTCCAAACCTGATTGTGCTTCAGTAGCTCTGAAATCCATTTAGAATTATTATTACGTACTCAAGAAAAGTAAACATTTCTTCCTTATATATCAAGTACAGAATTGCAAGACGAATCGATTCTACAATCCAAAAAACTTCAGGCGTAAGAGTCCTGGAGGATTAATAGAGTGTAAAAGGTCAGAGTGGTGCCAGATTTTGTCAAAGCTTGTTAAACTGTCTTAAGGGACCAATTTTGTATTTATTTGTAAAGAAAGACGGCAGACAAACAGGCTGCAGTTTGCAGAAACACAAGTCCAATCATTGATGTTCTTTGTTGGTTGGTACGTACTTATTTCTTCTGTAGGGTTTCTTATATTTGCGAATGATCATTTTTCTCAATACCATGATCAGCAGATCTCTGAAAAAAGTATCATCGCAGACAGGAAAGGGTCAGTTGTAATAAACGAGAAGCAATCCTATAACTTATCCATCTATAGCTGTAATAAAATAGTGAAAGGAATGATGGTGCTGTTATGTTACGGTTGAGAAATATTCCTCGAAGAAGGATATAGAACCCCTGTCGAGCTGTTATCCATAACATAACATGAAGGAATGAAAAGGATTCATGTTATTATGGGATATCTGTAGATATTTTATTGATACAGCTTTTTCCTCCATTTTTCGATGTAGCTGACTGGATTCCACAACCTCATTTCTCAACCTTCATCATCATTCTGTATCTCTACCCAATAGTTGCAGTAGCTGTATGAATTTTTGATCTGGCTTCTGGGTAAAAATGAAAAGAAAGTTGATGGAGCTTCTCGGTCGGATGGTTTGTATCAGGTCAAAAGGTCATGGTTTAGTTTCATCGGTCCAATTTTGTTATTCCCAAACTTGGTTTAACTTTCCTTTTGCAGACAACTTTGAACTTTGTTTTCCTTGGCTGTTGTAATTCCTTTTGACCTCAGCCTTTATATAATTTGTATATTTCTAACGTGGTCGGCTGGAAAAGGAGTGAAAGGGTCGATAACAGAACGTTGGTCTTATACGGATGTGCTGTACTAATACCTAAATCTTTGGTTACATATCATCTGGAAATTTTGCATCCTTACAAAGCTCAGCTCGCATTATTGACCACAGTCTTTGAAGAAAGTTGGCCTCCTGAGCTCACTTCAACGCCCTTAGCCTTCTTTCAGCTTTAAATAAGGAGCCTGTGAGAGTCTTATGCTCATTCTCATGCTTATAAGTACAGATAAGTAGAATACACAAAGATAAGCTTATTTACCTTTTTATTACTCCAGGGTGAACACAACTGACTCCTTTTTGGCCAGGGATGAGCAAACTTCAGGCAGCGGCAGATGTAATGTACTGCACGCATCGACCCAAAGTCAGTACAGCATTCCATAGTAGTTTATGGTACTTGGTTGGTTGGGCGCAAAGTAAAAGGAAGGCTAAGGAAGCACAGACAGAAAAGAGATTGAGTAATATATCATCCCGACTTCGGATGTGTATTTATGTTTAAGACGTTTTTTTCTATGTTGGGTAAAAATGTGATTTTATTTCTTCATTTCGTGCATGCTGGTTGGTCTCGTTTCTGGATTTTTGTTTCCAGAAAAGTATAAAGTACAAGCAAAAAGATGGCTTAGAAGGCTTAAGGTTCTTTATTATACTTTCCCCTACTAGTGATACACACTCTAAAGACGACCCTACCCTATAAAAGAAAATAGGTGTCTGTAGGTAGGGAAGAAAGCACTGCAGTTACTAGGATGATGATATATTTGAAGAAAGCTCATAGTTCATTCGATTTTGAGATTATATTATGTGGGAGAAAGTAAATCAAAAACATTTTAACCCCCATATAATATACTTCTTTCCGGTGGACTCATGCAGAAACCATAATAATATAACGCAACATAATGCACTAACTTTTTACTATTACTACTACTCCTACTTTATGCTTTGTGCCTATACATTTCTTCCGATAGAATAACAAAAGTTAACCTTTCCTAGAGTTAAAGTTAAGTGAACCTCTTTGCTAACAGGAATAAATCACTTGCAATGTTTTAGTAGGGAGAGAGAAGAGTGTCAATTGTTTCCTTCTCCATTTTTCATCCGATTCGAATCACTCAGGTTGGCGGATTCTTCTTTGATATTGATGCATACACAGGGATTTTTCGTCTGATTCAACATTTTTGGCTGCCGATTACGATGCTAGTAAACTAGGAGTAGGAGGATTTAAGGATGACAATTTCAACAATTTAGCCAAATACCAGCATTTTATACAAAACGAAAGTAGTAGTTGTCGATATAATCCTTCTATTTCATCCATTTGTACGATTGCCTGTTATGTTGTAAAGGGATGCAGAATCGTGGAAGCAAAGGGGGATTGCCTGGTAAAAGTATCTTTTGTTTTTCGCATGAGCTCACAAGGCAAGCACACATGATAGGAAGAGAAGAATGACCCATATTTTCCTTTTGGTTGGATTCACTTGACACTCGTATATTAGCTACAGAAACTACGACTACCAGTAGTACCGAATACACACGATCTGTTCAGAATTGTACGCTATGCTGAGAGAGAACATTGTATGGATGGATGTCTATAATAGAATAACAAGCGACGTTGCGACCGGGTTAGAATCTTTGACAAAAACTGAAATGGGAAATACATAAAGGAAACAAAATCTTTGAAAACACACTTCAACCTCGAGTTAGCTGGCGATAATCGATCAAGAAGTGAGAAATGTAAGGTTTAGTCAGCCGTGTGGAACTTTCACTCAGCCCAAGTGTCTGTTAAGTGAGTTAAAACCTAGAGGTGTCCTCCTTCCCTCTCTTCCAATGAGCCTTTCGCATCGAAATGACAAGATATTGAAAGATGGATACTTATGGATTACAGTTTGGTGGAATATCGGTATTTTATGTGCGTAATGTAACCTTGTGAGAAGCTAATGTAGAATAGTCATAGTAAAAGGGTGCTTATCTGCGGTGTAATGGTAATGTATATTTAGTAAAGTGAGAAAAGAATCAGATCAGATAACAAGATTGTGTGCTTCTCTCTGACGTTGACATATTTATCTGCTTTTGATATGACAAAGAAAGCTACCAGTGACAGAGCTACTTGGATGGCTTTCTAGGACAAGACGAAGAATAAGATTTTTTTTTGTTCTAGCAGTTCAGATAGGATTGTTTTGAATATGATATTGTTAAAGATAGGGTTGGTTATAAAACAGTTTCTTAATTTTAATAATAATATAATAGTTTCTTCAACAAAGCATAAACAAAAAGGAAAAATATTAAAAGAGGCTTACAATGGGAAATACACGAGAAGTGTTTAATTAATCCTGCCTAGTAGACTTGTCACAAGATTTTTAGATAAAATAGGATTGTAGAGTTCTAGGCCCGAAAGTTGTTAATGGAGTCACTTTTCTAAAGTTCGGAACAGTGAAAGACTGCGTGACCAAAGGATATAAGCTTTTCATCAGTAGATAAACTTGCGGATGATGGCAATGAAGCTAACTAACGTATGCCTTTACACGTTTTAGAGAGGAACAATGGATGGAGAAGGTTTGACTACGACGGCGACGACGGTCGGTGGTAAAGTTTGGAAAGTAGTGCAATATTTTATAATTTTAGTGGATTGGCTCAAGAGTTTATGAAAGCCACTCCATCATCATCATCATGTTCTTCTCGACATATCTCCATGTTGATACTGTCACGATACTCGGAAGTAATTTATTCCCTTGTATGTTAAGCATAAGGGTGAGGCATGCATAAGCTGTCCTTGGTCGTCAGCTAGTACATTATTTTACATTGTTCTGCTGGCACTGGTACATGCCACCAAGCCTAGTAAACCTTAGTCGACGAGTTAGTTTACTCAGTCAGAAAGACTTGTTAGTGAAAAGAAATTAGAAAAAGAAGTATGGGAGGAAATTTCATAATTTTTTTTAGACTTCACTAGGTTCAAAAAATGTGCTTAAGTGATAACGCCATATAGACTGTCATGCAGGTTTGCATGGAGTTAAGATTTAGTGTAGGATTAATTTAAATCGTTTTGAGGATGATGTCCTCCATGGTAGAATTTATGTGTTAAGATCTCATGCGTTGGTTGATGATATTGTCACTCATGTAGGTCCAACCATCGTTTCCTAGTGCTCGTATGGAAATGGTTAAGAAAGTGCTTCAAAGCATTCCGGTTCGGAGGGTATTTATTTCAGTATTTACTTAGACAATTTGGCAAAAGAATGCAACGCCAGCTGTAATATGGGTCTCCGAGGATATTATTATGGTATTTGATCTGTACCCAACAAGGCGTGTTCGGTTTCTTTCCAAGCAATTGGTTTGAAGGTCACGTTAGGGTAGTGCAGTATCAAAAATGTGTGGTTTGGTTGATTTTAAGGACTCATGTTAGCTAAGTAAAGATACAATGTACGTACTATGCAATAATAATGCTTTCCTAAGGCCGATTTATTTTAATTACTTTAGATTGTTCATTACAACTGAGAACAAGATGAGCTCCTCAGCCTGATTACTCTTTGCTCTATTTATAGATAATTGTATAAACATTTATTAGGTTTCAAAACTTTCACAGTGACAGTTGCAGTTTTTTCTTTCTACCAAAAATCTAAATTAACAATCTATATGTGAGCGGTTATTCACGGATTTGTAAAGTCTGCCGGATGATTTTATCACAATAATATTTCACTCTCTAACGACAAAACTTGAAAAGATAAGAAAATATCGTACTTGAATTAATTTACTTATTACCTCTTCCAATTAAAAAAAGAAAGTGTTAAACTTTCTCCTCCAGTGGAGTTCTACTTGCAAAGTAAATCTGCAGTCAATTCCACTGTAATTGGGTTGAACGCCATACAGTTACAGCTTTTAAAAAGTTACCAACCACCATTTAATTTAAGCAGGATTAGCCCTTAGCTAGAGAAAGTGCAGTGGTCTGTATTGTATAACTTAACTGTGAATAATGTTGATAAAATCTCTTTTACACAAGCCTCTGCCAACTTTTCCAGTGAATTGGACTCAGTAAGCAGATAGATGCAGCATTATTGCTTTGGTGCATTTTTTATCTCCTCGAATAGGTAGTATAGACCTATTCGAGGATAACGTTGCCTGCTTGCATTTTGCCCATTTTATATCTCGCTTCATTGATTTTCTCCAGCTTTATCCCAACCCTTCGGAAAAAGTTACAATATATTAGATTATCCGTGAAAGACGTAATAAGTTGAAAAAATCACGTACACTTTTCCTTCTTCAACAAAGGTTTCTATCCAGAGGTAGGGAAAGCACAAGGCATGAGTTCAAGCTTTAATTTAACTCAGGAAAGTTTTACCTCCGTCTTCTTCTGCCTAACGTTCGTTTTTCGGAGTTAGAGCAAACCTGGAATTATGTAGTTGAACAAAACTGAACCCTCAATCAGTCCAATCAGTTGTAAAGTAAATGTATTTATTAAGTCCACGAAGGGAGCATTTAATTCTCTATCTCTCGCCAGTATCAAGAAAGGCTGTTCCCAGGAAGGGTAAACGGAGCAAATTCACATGCTATAAAATTTGAAAGTAACTCTATAACTCTGTAGCTTTATAACTAACTCTGCCAGTCGTCTACAGAAGTATGTGTTGTATTATAGACCAAACGTACGTGGAGGAAAGTTGATTGTACTGGATGACTTAGGATGAAGCCATTTCCTGTGAAAATTCGCAGACCCAGTTTTTTCATGTAAAGTCCCTTCCCCACTCTTTCATTAGTTTATTGTGATAAATCAACCCGAACTCGGGCCTATAGTCTTAGCCCCCACTTCGCTCTTTTGATTCCAACATCAACGAACTCAGGCTACAATAGTTCAATCCCATTCTTTTGGCCAAATCATAGAAACTCTAGTTACGATTAGGAACGTATAAGACTAGAGAGTATCAGCACAGCAGAATAAGCTTATGTTACTAGAAGCTTAATTGAACGCTGTTTAAGCTAAATCAAACCAAATTCTGGGAACTAACTGCAACAAAACGTCCTAAAATAAAATATTAAACAGTTACTTGTACTCCAATACAATCACAACCAGCAAAACTGTAAGTAATAAAAACAGTAAAGTAGTAGTGTAGTGTAGCGTTAATACATATTATGCATACACTTCCACGAATCTCATGGTAGACTGGATGAAGGAAATTCACAAAATTTACAAATGAACTCGTCCCAGTGATTTAACAAACTCGACCATCCGTCTGATGTACAGAGAAACCCAGCTTTCTCTTGCCTCTCTATATAAAATATAATACTCTCAGGCCTCCAAGACTTTTGATCCTACAAATTATCCATCCTGCTGCTACTCTCAACACTCTATCTTTATCTGCCTAAAGTATCGTTTTTTCCATACATGAAGGCAGAATCTATGTATCAAATAAGGTACAATAAATAAATACTAACTTAGGTACATATACTAATTTATATAAACTCATTTGTAATATTAGAATTTGCACATTACCAGACTCCCCCTTTTCCAGCCTAGACTTTGTTGTTCATGGTTGATATGAGTGATTGCTCTCAGAGTTCAATCGACTCCAACTGGAACTACATGACTTTCCTATCCCCATTTGACTACTTTTTCTAGCAGTAGCATCCGTAAAAAGAGCTGACTGATGTTGCAATTTTGTACTTTTTTATATATACATAATTCCGTCCATCCTTAAAGCTAAATCTCTGTTTAGATAGGTTGTTTTATTTTTCTGAGATTTAGAAGAGACATCAGTGAGTGAGGGAGGGAAAGGCACGTCGTCTGCAAAACTTCTGCTTGGATCCCCATTAATTTTCTAGATTATACCGAGTTTTACTCCATTGCTGAGCTTTCACCACCACTGCGGCAGAACTTAGTAGTAGCTGTGCTGAGTTTAGGAATTTGACTTGTCGCTGCCTGTCAGCTTTCCTTAGTATTACTATTACTGTATAATCTTAGAGCATAAACCGTAAATAAGTTCAACATATAACGCTACTTGCGTCTATGGGAAAAGTTTTACCCATAACCGTTCAGCAGAATCATTAGCATTCATCGTTTACTTAAGCAATAGCGTTTTATTTAATAATAGTCTTGATTGCCCACCACCTTACTGAAGTATGTAAAAATCATACATTGGGCATAAAATAACAATAACTTAAACAGTATAGCTACGTTTGTTTGGTTTTTTGGTATAGAGTTTAAGCATACATGCCTGCATGCATAAATCATGCATCCAAAACCAACAAAACCCATAATTTAGTGTGAAATACAGAGTGAATTTAAAATTCAATACTTTCCCCTGTAATTTACCTTTCGTTCGTGTGTGCAGTTTCTTGCTCCAATTGAGTAATGACTATATTTATGCTCTCAAAGCTTACGTACGTGCTAGTTATCACTAAAAAAATTTCAAGTTCTTATGCCTTTATTATTTTTTTTTTAAATCGAAGGTTAAAAATAACCTTGGCCGATTAACTTTTGTATACTACAGAAAGAAAGCCTCCTTACGTAATCATTGATAATTCAACACAGAAGCATGCATATAAATCGAGGAAGTAAAAGAGGGCCTGCCTTTCAGCATCAGTTTAGAAAGTAAGTCATATATAATGGCCTTAGTCTGAGGTAAAACAAAACAAGCTCTCACACTTAAGGCATACACGGAAACATAATACATCGCAAAATGTATAAAAGGAAGAAAAGTGAGTTTCTGTCATAAATCAAAAACAAAGGAGAATCTTAGGATAAACCTGAAACAATATTTCCTCTTGTGTGTTCCTCCACTACTGTTCACTTTTATGCAGATTTCTAAGACAAAAACTACCTGCCACTTTCTAATGTATTGCTGAATTTCCACAGGGACTGTAACTACTGGAATATAGTACGTTTAACTGGAAACAATAAATTTATTATAACTTTAGTTTCAATGTACATTGAATGCGTTATAGTAATATGCTAAAAATTTTATGTACCAAACCAAAGTAGACCATCCAATAGGCAAAAGTTCACGACGCATCATCTTGGTTCAGCGTGGATGGGAAATTTAGTACACCGGTGGGAGAAAGTATTATATATCTATCGTGGAATAATAAATATATAAAAATAAATAATAACTAGATAGATTTAAACTAAATCTCATTCTTTAGTATTCGCTTCTACTGCTAGATAGATCAGACTCTTATCTTTTTTATTTCTTTGAATAAACAGACTTCAAAGTATATAAAACAACTCCTTGAGGCTGAGCCTTTCCTTCTTTTAGTCTCCTCATTTATTTTAATACTGGAAATATCAATAATAGGCAGGGGTTATTTCAAGGAGGTGTTTACTTGTTATAATAAATCATGGTATGATTCTTGTCCAAAGTATCGGTTACATATTCGGGATATTAAAGTGTAAGTATTGTTTGGAAGATACTGACGGATGTTATTTACATTATTTTCTATCACAAAACCTTATTTACAGGCTATTTTTGAACCCACCTTACTTCTTTTTGAAACATTACTTTAATAATAGTAGGAGGAAATATGATTGGTTATAACTTACTATTAGCAAGAAATAGAAAAAATAGTATGCAAACTGTAACATAAGAGAGGATGATCTCAAATGTACATTGGGAAAACGGCTTGGTGTTTTGAAAAGCGATTTCCAATCTCAAAAGATGATCTATCGCATCGGCCGTATTACTAGAGACTCGATCCCAATATCAAATCTTCCTATAACATTTCAGTTATGTATTGCATGATTTATTTATTTAAAAAAGGATGAATTCAATGGCTAGTGTGGTTCTTTGAAGATGAACAATAAAAAATAAACTGCGTCTTTCATGACCTGGAAATAAGATTTTTTGAAAATAAATTGGCATTAGGTACGAATGAAAAGAACCTAGGTACACAATTTTATGCAAGCTCTTTTGCATACAAAATTGAAATCCGACCTTGGTGTTGTGAAAGGAAAAGAGCAAGTTCTGATTTGAGAGAGGAAGCAACTAAATCCTGAAGGGATTGGGGTAGATGAGGATCAAACTATAGGACCATCCCAAAGAGAGAAATCAACCATATTATCTTTGACATACTTAACTTAACTCTCTAAACTTATTCTGCTGGAGTTACCCTTTAAGAAAACAACGCAACGGGGATTCGGTCTAGTCTTCTAGGGAGATCAAAATTTGTTTCCGTTTGGACAAGATTGCATAAATTTACGAGTCAAACTAAACCTTAAAACGTCAGTAAATCAGACAGTTGTCTGTCGTTGCCAGTTTCACTTCCTCAGCTTCTAGAACTAAGAAGCTGTTGATAATTTGCACTAATTTTACAACTACAGTTTATTAAAGTATACTTTGATAATATCAAGTTGAGACTGTCTGACTGTTTGAAATGAAAGGTATTCATATTCATCTTCAGATTTGTTTCATGTGTATTTAGTTTTATTCTCTACAACTTTTGCAGTATAGTTCTATAGTTTCATTTTAACAGTCAGTTATGAATTAAGAGAAGATTTTAGTTGTGCTGGTACAAATAATTTCTCTTTTAATCATGTACCATTTTAATAAAAGCCAGTTGAATTGGGTTTAAGGTTGTCTAGGTGTCTGTCTCGTTATTTGACAGCCCAATACATCGTTGTATTGGGGATATTTACGGGACAGCTATCAGTCCATAAGCTAAGTGACCTGAACCATCAGTGGAGGGGGCACTTCTAGTTCCATGAACTTATGAAAACACATGATAAATCAAATCGAAAGTAAATCCGACAGAATAAAAGTAAATGAAAGAAGTGATACGGTTCAGGGGCACTTAAAAGAGGTCAAAAGGACTTGTATGTGGAAAAGTAAGAAGGAAGGGGAATTTTATTAAAAGCATAAATAACTCCATATTTCATAATATGGGCTTATCCGCTTATTTTCTAATATGATTATAGTTTGCAATCAACCAGATCTCGTCCTAAATACCTAGCATGCTTTGCTTTCCTAAGCCTTGCATTGCTAAAAATAAATACTTCAGCTCAAGTAGAACAGTTTGACTTGCTGGAATCATTCCCCTGGCCTTCTCTAGCAAAGCGTGAGACAATAATATAAATCCCCCTTTTCTTCACGCTACGGCTACATACATGAGTACTAACTAAAATTACAAGACTTAATATTACTTTAACTTTATTAACCAATTATCTACTCTCACCACTCACTCGTCCAGACAGACAGAGAGACGATGAGAGAGATTTATTGCAAAAGAAAATTCGCTGTTTGCTTAATGGAAAGGATTCTCTTACACAAAAGTATCTGATCCGCACATTTTGATTTTGTGTACCTTCTCCTCAAATTAATCCAGGATTTAAACCGATATAAATCCATTACTTATAGCAAGCCAGTACTTTTATGAATCGCCAACTAATACTAGAGAACGACAAGGTATATCTCACAACGGGCAGTGGTTAAAAAAAGTAGGTAATAGGTTCGTCCTTCGTATTTTAGATAGCGTGAATATTTTTCTAGCTCAAGCAAACCAATCTAAATTCACTTAAATCTTCCAAATCTGATAGAAAAATCTAGAGAGAAGGGTTAAAATTACTTTTCAACGAAACTGAAAATGCAAACCTTTCGACCAGTAGAGTCAGAATAGTACCACCACTGCCTAAAATCTTATGTATTCCAAGATATTCAACCGAACAAATATACCAAGAATAGGGATACAGAGAAGAAGAGGATCATTCCAAATTTACATAAGTCTTATTGATTTCTTGTAAAATGTTACCTCTCCATTTATTAGTCTACCCCTATCTTATCTTCAGTTGCACACAGAATTAGACTAAGCATCCATCCGTATAGTAATGTACCATCCGTGTAGCCAGCGATAATTTCGTATATCTAATCCTACTTACTTGAATAAAAATTCTTAGGTATTAAAGAAAAAAGCGAGATCTCTTCTCACAAAAATTGTAAAGATATCCCTAACCAATCAATTGATATTTGTTTGCAAACTTTGCTTTCACTTTTTACATCCTAATAAAATAAGGTGTGCCGTAGGTAGATAGGGATAGATTCTAGCGAAAAGAAACCCATAGACAAGTAACGAGACACTGGATTCCTTTACCCAGTAGGAGATCAAAGCATCAAGCGTCGTTTGTGGTTTATATTCCTTTCTTTTATCTTACTTTCCTACGATTTTTGATTTCTTTCGGCAAAGTGATAGAAATAAACCTCAGCCCCAACTACAGACAAAAGAATCTCCCTACTGTTCTATTCGATATCGATTCTCTTTTCAGCTTAATAAGTATAAGTTGGCTTACAGCTTTGAATTGGTTCACTTTCACTTATAGTTACGCCAGGAAAATCCCCGGGATAAGGAAGATAAGCGATTGAAGCCGAAAACAGGGAAACCTTATACTAGAAACATGTATAAGCGAATTTAATGTTTTTTCTCTTGGTAATGGAAATTGGAATGCACAGGCCCGGCCGAGGGATTTGCTTCTTTTTTAGAATTATAGCATACATTACACAATGTCCTGTCCATATCTGCGTAAGAAGGAAGAGTAGTAAATGGTTTTGTTAAACAACGATGTAGATTCTTGTAAAATAAGTAGAATTGAACAACCTACATTGGCTGTAGATCCATAGGATAATTAATTTAACCGGTTTTAGCCCAGTCAATTGGGCTTATGTAGCCACGTAATCCGTCTGTCTGTCTGTCTGTCCGCACGAGATCTCAGAACCTACCCGACCGATCTGTCTGAAATTTGGCACAGTGGTGGCAAGTATGCTAACTAAGAGCTGGCCGAAAGGTTTAGTCCTTTGATCAGCCAAGTGACCAGTAGGGGTCAGAAAACCCCCTAGGGTCTTTAAATAGGATAAAACAATTTCTCTACTTTTGATTGAAAATCGCAAACAAGACAATATTTTTTACAAATTCGACCATTTGGAGACCCGTGGGGGTAAAAAATACCCGATAGGGTCCTTAAAATGAAAAAAAGTTCCTCTACTTTTGATTAAAAATAACGAAAAAGACAATATTTTTACAAATTCGACCACTGAGACACCTATGGGGGTCAAACATACCGGATCGGGTCTTAAAATGCAAAAATACTTTTGTCTACTTTTGAAAAAATAAAAAACATTGTTCATTTCATTTTTGTAAAAGGGGGAAAGTATGGGATGTGGGGACTTCGCCCCCACACAATAAATCCTTTCTTTCGCTCGTATAAGATTATTAATGCGCAGAAACAGCAATTGACTGGGCTAACGTAGCTGCTTGGAGGAGGTTTTGTTATTGCTATCAAGTTTAATAGCTAGTTCAATGCAATGATGTATTTAATGTAGTGTACTTGACGGACTGTGCTTTATAGAATTAATTATGATACTCTCAATAATAGTTGTAATGGACTCAATTCCTGAGAAACCTTTTAACAAAGGAATTACATTTTGTTTTCAAAGCGCTATACCAGAATTGAAAATACGTGGAAACGGTATTTTTATAGATGTGGATAACAGAGGTTTTTTGTCCTTCCAATTGCAATACGTTTTAAAGACTATACATAACGACTACAAACCTTTATGGAGCCTACAAATACCTATATTTTTTAGTTAAATTAGTAAAACTAAAACAATTACTATCTTCAACCTGATTCAAAAAGAGGTGGAACATTCTTGGAATTTAGCTCTACTTTCTAATCAAACAAGTAATTCTTAAACAACACTCCCTCGCCCACATCCACTTTTCCTCTTTGCTTGTTTGCATTTCCAGAAGTAGAAATATAAAGGGTTCTGTCCCTGTTTCTGACTGCCGGTGGAACGAAATAGTAAATCCATTCATTGTACTTTTACCGAGAAACACAACCAACTAGAAAGAAGCTCAGTGCGAACATGTCTTTGTAGGAGAGAAACTTCAGAAACTTTCTCCACCATCCAAGTCCACAACAACAAGATAAAAGCATGAAGTAGCAAAACTACAAGTTCTGAAGTACACCGACCGTAGATCTCTATACTTCTGCATGTTTTTCCATGCATAAGAAAGTAATCATACTACGTTGCTACTTACATGTATTTGGTACTGCTGCATGGGCTTTTTTACACTCTTTAGCTACTTTTGTTTAGCATTTCCTGTCCGTTGCCATCATGCGCTACACCTTCTATAGTAGTACTAAAAAACACAAGCAGCGAAAATTACTGGTATTATTATAGTCCGAAATCATATCACTACTAGCCAACAATGACACGATAACTTAGCCAGAACAACAAATACCATAGTAATAGCAAATATAACAGAATATAGGTGGACACATGTCATGGGTGGCTACTTTTTTAGTTTCATCACTGATTTAGTCAGTAGGTTGTTCCCCTCTGTATCTCTTATATGTAGTAGCTACGTATTGTATTGTATGATGGAAATGAGTGAGGGAAAGCATGAAGCGGAAAGTCTGATGAGATTGAGCTGTTATGTTATAACTACTGCACTGTGAGTTGCAGGCTAGAGCTTAATATAAGACGTAAGGTTGAGGCTGCTGCTGTTGGCTCCGTGCTTTATGCAGGGATTTAGATTTTCACGCTCCTTCTAACTCTTTATTGAATTGGAAAGTGGCAGTCAGCAGTGCCAAACTTGAAAGGAAATACTATGTAACAACAATGAGCAAGAAACCCGACCTGGATGTACGTTTCCTGTGTTGTAGATGACAAGGCAAGGCAGGTTGTAAGGCAAGGCTAAAAATGATTCCACGGAAGGGTAAAATGGAGAAAGTAAGGGATAATGACAGGATTTGGATTGACAACAAACGGGAAAGGCAATCTTGTAAAATAATTTCGGCTGCTTCAATCAAGCCAAGCAAGCTAAGGAGAATGTTAGTGTTTCATTTTGTTTGCGTTTTATATTATGTACTATACCAATCTCTTCCATTCATGGTTCTCGGAAAGTTTTATTTGATAACAATAAATATATTTTTTGTACTATTAACTAAGTAGGAATGTAAGCTTAGTTACGGTTTGATTGGAGTTTACATTTTTTAAACGACATCTCATATTTTAGTGGGATAATTTATTATAGGTTGAAAGAGTCGAAAAATAAGGAGCTCTTGCATAGTGGTGCTGTGCCGTTCAATTTCTGTTACTTTTTTTTTTTATCTAAACGTGTGCTTTTCTGTATGCAGCTTGCATCTGTTTGGTTAAATAACTGCTCTAGAATTAGTTAGGCTTGTCACTTTCTGTCTTCCTAAGTTACCAAACAGTAAAAAGTCATACATTTCACTTGTGTGTAGAACTCTAAATATTTTATTGTAACTACTGTAACTTCGTTAGTTCACGATATCAACGACGGCGAAAAATTGTTATTTCTGTCAACCTTCCGTTTGAAATTTTTTCACTCAGCAGTACCAAAAGCGAGACTTTGCTGCGAGGTTAAATGAATAACGCTGTAATCGATTCTGAAAAGTAGAATGCACAAACCTTATTAATCTTTCAACAACAACTACTGCATCCGCTGAGATAGTAGGAGCTGAGAAGTATTTAGGAAGAATTCTTTCCGGGCCGTAAACTTAATTATTGGTTGCATGTTATTCGTGCATAAATACAATTTTTACCTGTTAAAAGTCTAAACAACATTCTGAGTCAACATTCTCAACTTATCAAAACATGAAAGAGTGCACTGACCAAAATAACATTCCTTCCTTCTGCTCACGGCCAATGCAAGCTATTTTTTTCGAATTTAGTATTTTATTGGAAGTTGGGGAAATAAAAGGGCATTCGAAATGAGATGATAGGGTTAAAGAAGAGTGGTCAAGTGGAAGGTAAAATATCACAGAAAGAAAGGCTCCCGTGAGTTGGAAGAAATCCGTCGAAAGAGGATTCTTCCACTCGGTCCACTGGCCTTCTCCGGATCAATTGAACTGGACACTAGTGAAATGAACCCCTTCCTCCCAATATATTCCCTCAGTAGGTTTATGGAGAATATAAAAAAATTTATAACTTTATTTTTATACGTTATTTCCGGGTTTTACTGCTATTGAAAGTTAGTTATATAGATGAGAACTTTTATTTCTCAATAATTGTGGTCTGAATTTGCTCATTAGAGGTAATCGGCATTCCTGAAAGTCTTCTTTAAAAGCCAACTTACTACAGTTTTAAAAGTATTTCGTTTGCTGTGAATGTAAAATGTCCGACTTACAATGACTAAGCTTACGAATAATATGCCTAAAAATGAATGAAAGGGATGCAGAAATAGGTCTTCATAGTTGCCTCGCGAACAGGATTCGGTCGATCAGACTTAGAAGGAAATTATTTAATTTTCTTGTGTTTCATTCAAGACTCGACACTCGGGCATTTTGTCATCAACTTATGTTGTTTTGCTGTAACTTAATGGTCGTTTCTGCAAAAACGGAATTGGTAGATGCATATACGAATTCCTTTTGGAAGTACTATCTAAATCTGCTGACTAATGTCTTTTTTGAGCTGATTAAAAATTAAATTATATTAAATGAAATTAAGCATAAGTCATAAATATATGAAAGAATGAACGAGTCGTAATGAATTAATAATGAATAAAATGAAAACACTCTTTTCAAACTAGACAAACGAGCTGTGCCTTCTTCACATGCTTAATAAATCGAGTGCTTTAGAATTTCAAAATTAACATTTACTTTGAAATTGTAAATTGCTCTATTATAATCTTTCTACTTGTTATGTTTCAATTAAGAAAGCGACCTACATTATTTCTTTCATGAGACTGGGAAATGCTAGTTGTACACAGAACAATAATAAAACTAACGACAGAAAAACACTGTCAACTGTCAACCCACCAGCAAACAAAGCCAGAGTATATTTTAGTACCGCACATTTTCTCATCATCAAAATAATAATCAACATCATCGTATCTCGTAAAAAATGACACATGTACTTTCATCAAATAAATTTATAAAACGAACTTCCCCAGCCAATAATATTTACGCGTATGTCAATGTGCCAACAAGCACGTATCATCCTTTCATGCATGTCAAAGTCATAATTCAGAATGCTACATAATGCATAGAATAGCACAGAAAACAAATGTTGGCATAATAATGGGAGTTATATAAAAGAAAAATCAGTAAGCTATAAAACGCCACCAGTTCAACTCTTACTTGTTAGCCATTTATCAAGAAGTTACTAGAAGAGTTTTAACTGAGAATAAGAAAGTATGAACTCCTCATCAGAAAGATATTTAACTGACATTTTGAGTTTACTTTCTGTGTGCAGTAAAATAAGGAAAAACATATTCTAAAAGACCTCATATTTTATTATACAATATTTAATGCACAAATTACTCATGCTCTAGATCTGTCTTTATTCTCACATGATGTTTTATCTCTTCTTCAGTTCTTTATATTTGCGACTTGTTTTCTTATTATCCTTTTTAATATAACCCTACCAAGCGTTGTGCTTCCCTGCCTCTTACTTTGAAAAGCTAAACCTTCAAAACTCACTAATATATTCTGTTTAAATAACTATCCTACTGCATAATATTACGAGCATCTATCTTGGCATAATATTTTCGCATGTCAAGTCAAGCCCCGTGCCTTGTATTTACTATTTACCCCGTTTTAAATTGACACAAGTGATGGACGGGTCAACCCAGATACTCATTAATGTGAAACCAACTGACATAAACTGACATAAACTGACATAAACTGACATAGGTAGAACAACTGCATAGCTTATAATAAAACTACTACTAAATTTACCATATATCTACCTGCATCCTATGTAAAACAATTTGATTGACTGACAGGGAACGAAGGAACGATGAACTGGGAAACTAAAAAAATACCAAGTAGTAGTAAAACAAGTACTGGAGTAATTAAGGTATATGGAGCAAAATGTGTGTCACTCTGAGACCCAACATTTGTCTTGTCTTGGAGGAATTCGCTTGTGCTTTACTATAGCCAAGTAAAGAGTTGCGTAAACTCCCAGCCAAGCAAAGGCACCGTTCTGCTACCACTTAACTTACTGTTTTTTTCTTGAATGATTTTTTTAGATGTTCCAATTCACGTGGAACGCTTCAAGAATCAACCTAGATATTCGGTGGTTTTAAAATCCTCACAGTTGACAGTACATAGTCTACGCGTGTCCCGGGTCGGTCGCAGTTTGGAGTTGGGCTTGTATACTGATATTTGTAACAGATTTTATGCGTGTGACAGGGCCAAATGGGAGTAAAGTGGTGCTTAAATGAGTTGAATCGGACTATTTTTTCTGGTCTACCCGGTCTTCTACTATTGCTACTACTGACGGATGTTTACTTAGCATTTAGTGCGTAGGGATAAAAGTGTGTTATTTTTTTTATCGAGTGTAAGTTCGAATGTCGAGAGTGAGTTGATTATGCTGAGTTTTTATTGCTTTGTACTATCTTACTGACTGACTAGTAGTTTGTAGTTAGTATAACAAGTGTAATACTAAATTAATATTACAGAGGAGTGTGACATTCATGCGGCTACATTATTAACTTTAAGTAAATGGGCTGGGCTCGTGCGTGTGCTATTTAATAAGTTGTTTTTGTTACATACAAATTCACTCTGAGAGAAAGAGAGTAAATAGATGCGGTAAAGTAATAGGAGAGAGAGGAACGTGCGGAGACGTATGGAATATTCGGCATGCGATGCCCGATGCGTGATGTAATAAGGGATTGAGATGGATATCTAGTAAGAGTAGGGTAGTAAGTAAAGTTGTATCTAGTAGTAGTAAGGCAAAACAAATAAAGTGGCTGACTTCCTTGTTGAGTCCATCCCAAATCGGTTTTGAGGATTTTTAGACTAGGAGCAGGCAACTTAATGAGTGGCTGGAAAAAAATTAAAGAGGCTTTTCTCGTGGCTTGTGTTCTTTTGATAACCTTATTTTCCACTTGATTTAACTGGTTTAGTTAGATCCGGCACGTGGAGATGGAAAGATTTTGTAACAGTAGGTTATTAAACTTTGTATAAACTTCGCCTTTAATTGTGTTCCTTAATCCTCACATTTGTCCTCAAGGCAAGAGCTAGCTGTTTGTTTAGGAGAGGTTCATATACATCTAATACAAAGTTTAGAAAAGAGGAAAACTTAATGTAAAATATGGAATGAAAAGACGACATCATTTGAAACAAAACCATCTAGCTCCAAAGGTACAAAACTTAACTCCTTAAACTAAGTAATTGAAGAAGCTTCAATGCATAATTTAAAAGGAGGTAATTAGGTTAGTGATTAATGCTTTAAAAGCATAACTTACGTCAACTTTAAGTAACAGTAAACTCAAAATCTAATCAATATCAAGTTCTCGTCGAAAATTGTAATTCACTCTTATTGCAATTACAAGCGACAGATTTTTGCAGCGATCGAAGCTCTCCAAAAATGTTTGTAAACAAAGAGTAATCCCTGCAATAAATCGTATTTCTGCGTAACTACATCACAAACAACTCACACATTTTGCAAAGATATTTTTAGCTTATAAACACAATTCGTATGCATACCCTCTTTCCTAGCTTCATTTCACGTATCTTGTCTTACTTACAACCACCTAAATCAAGACAGTATAAAAGTCATCACCGGTCTTATCCTCGTGTCTTATTCTGCACTCATCTTCTATGGAACAAGCATCAAAAGGTTTTTTTAGAGTGCTTCTTTAAAAACTCGTACTTTGATCAATGGTATTCAAGTCATTACAAGTTCAAAACGCGGCCTCGGAAAAATGAAACGTTTAAATTGTATCGTTGAAGAAAAGCTGTTCTAGAAAATTACAAGTTTTTAAAATTTATTTCAATCCATATGTAAAAGAAATGAATAATCCATAAATCAGAAAAGAGAAAAAAGTTTTACAAATATTTCCCCACAATGACTCTTTTACCACGAATTCTCCGAACTCCAAGTACAAAGAGTTGCTCACGAAAGTCCGAAATATCCCTAAGTTCATGTGAAAGTCTCCTCCGCATCCGCGACATTTCTCTTGCCGATGAGTTTGACATAATGAGGCCCCTTCATGAAGGCTCATATTCCAAAGTTCTTCTGGCTAGCCGCAAAAGTCCTAGTAGGGAAAGGCTTGCTTTGAAAGTAATCAGTAGTTCAAGGCTAGAGGATTTCTTCCGTGAGCTAAACTACACCTATTTTCTGAGTCCCCATCCGTCAATAGTTAAGTGCTTTAACGTATCCCTGCTTTGGGAAGATGCCTACGTTTTCCCTTTAGAATACGCTCCTTTCGGCTCCCTAGACCGGTTTATTATCCAAGACTGTCAAAACTTGACAGAAACCGCAGTAAAACTAGTGGCCAAGCAGTTATCCTCAGCCCTTGAGTTTATCCACGGTCTAAAACTAGTTCATGGAGACATTTCCCTAGAAAATGTTCTAGTTTTCAAGCAAGACTTTAGTCAAATCAAACTTTCAGACTTTGGCTCAACCCGTCCACAGAAGAACCTTGTGGTATGTCCTAAAGACAATCGCAAAGAAATTTATAAACTTGCTCCAGAAATCTGTCACCTCGTCCCGGGTGAAAGTTATTATGCCTCTCCCGCATCCGACGTTTGGGAAACGGGTATTCTAATGTTTCTCTGTCTAACCGGAGTGGAACCCTGGGCATCTGCTGATGACCTTGTTGACCCCCAGTTCTCTGAATTCCTCTTCTGGCTACGGAGGAAGAGCTTAAGAATCCCTGATCAGTTTCAAATCTTTAGCCCACGACTCCTCCGCTTGTTCAAACGGTTGTTTGAGCCTAAGCCAAAGAAACGATGCGAAATTCGGGAAATTTGCAAATACCTTGAAGATGAATGGGTTTGCAAGATTCATCGTGGGGCATCCTTTAAAGGGGGTTTGTTAGAGAGGAAGGCCTCGAACTCCACATCCAGATCTCGATCCACCGGAAGAAGCTCGTCGATTCGAAGAAAGTCCATGAGAAACTCAACCAGGAGCAATAGTAATATTAACACAGCACAGAATAACGAGATAGCAAAAAGCAGTAGCATAAAGGAGCTGTTCAAAGAAGGCCAGGAATACAAAGATAAAATGAGTGGACTGGATAGAGATTTTGTTAAGGAAAGAGTGTGTCAATGGATTCTTCAAAGTGTATCCAATTCCAACTTACTCCACCCTTGAAAGCCAATTAAAAAATAGTCTGCCATGTTCTATGATAAAAATTACATCCCTGCACCTGCTTATATTACTCATCGCGGTACACCTGAGTACCTCTCCATCTTACCTATTCATTATTAATTATATTACAAATTACAATCCTTTCCGCTTAGCTGATTTTTGTGAAAGGAGTAAGGAATGTAGGATTAAGCTTGTTAATGTTACAAAATAATAATGTTTATTCGTATTCTGTAGCTTGAAACATTTGTTAGGAAAAAAGACTGACCAAGCTTAAAGTTTATTATTCGATTATTCCTGTCGATCCTGTTGAGTTAATTAAGTTACATATGTTCAAGAGAAAGTAATGAAAAGGAAAGCATCCAAAGTAATAAGTGTGTCTGGTATTGATATATTATCTAGTATTGCTTTTTAAAACATGATCCTATAAAGTAATATTATCCTGAATGTGTGTGTGTATTCGCCATAATAAAATGTTATATTGATGTTTTTTTTATTTTCTGTCTGCTTTTTTACTCCTTCCACAATTATATAAATTTTAGCATTAGATTCCAGGTTCCATACAGTTGTTAATCTTCACATACCTTTGACTGCTCGACTGATCATAATCCCTTGATAGATATCCCCAGAAAGAGATGTCCCTCTGCGTATTCCAAGGATAAATAAATCCCCAAGGCATTCCTTTCTTCCACAGTTGAGTTTGTTAGACGCCTGTTGATTTGATCAAAATCCCTGGCTGACGGTTTTCAAATAAAGTCTGTATAGAACCTTAGCTTTCGCAACTACTACGCAATAGCAATAGTTAGGATTGTAGAATTGAATGAGGGAATAAAAACGGTCTGAAAATCTATTGACGAACAAACAGCAGTAGAACTAGGCTGATGAGATGGAATTGAGAAGCAGATAACTAAGGACATACTTTACCGATCCAGTCGACAGATGCAAGCTAAGTAGAAAGAAAAGACAAAAGTTTCAATCACTCTCCTAAATCAAACCTAAAAGACGACAAGTTCTTATCTTTTCTATGAATGCTGCTCCCATCCAAAAAATAAGGATTAACTTTCCTTTCCTACCTCTTCCTTCCGTCTTGTGGAAACTGGAAACTGGTTTGGTTGTCGTCTGATGATCTTCCATGAACATGATCATCGTCATCATCTCTATGTCTCAATACTTATTTGCTCTCTTTCTTTTGTATACTCAGGTTGCTGGAGAGAGTGAGAGTCTCCAAGGATGCAATTAATCATGTCGGATTAGGCGTCGACTTTTGCAAACAGAGAGTATTTGTATGTGTGGTTTAGTTTAGGATCTTGCACACTACTTTTTCTATAATGTTGGGGAAATGGGATAGTTTATGGTGTAATCGTGAAAATACTTGATATGACGAAGGTGATGATTTTACATAAATTTAGTGTATGATGCACGTAGTAAAAGCTCGAAACTCTTTTTTCGCAAAATGCAATTTGCTGTGGACATAGATTAATGAGCAGCATTTGTTATTTTGTTTAGCAAAGAGAACAAGCAGTTTTAGTAATATTTATTTAATACGGCATAGTTTTACAGACTCGTACTTCTTACGGCAGTTAAATATGTTGTTAGCAGTATCAATATACGCTTCTACTTTATATAACAAATGATGTACTATCTTACATGAGGAGCTAAGTCTAGAGACATCTATAAGTGAAGTAAAAGTTAAGAGAAATTCATGGCTCAGGTGCAGTTCTAGTTGTTCAAGATTAAGGAAATATAATGAGATTAAGGAAACATTTAAGGGCCTTAATTGATTGAAACTCTTATTTGGGAAAAGTTTTACCAATCTTAGAAAAAGTGCAAAGGGTCATTAGACAAATCGTTCAGACATAGTAGAGTGCATGAGGTAGTAAGAATGAACGACAAGTACTACTACTACTTGCTTCCACCGGCCTCGTTAAACTTAATTGCTTGTTTAGTTCAAAAATTAAGGTAACTGGCCTACGGAGCGGTCAGTAAGTAATTATGGTACCTCTGAATACCTGTCAAAAAATAGTACTTGCTTAAGTATTCTATATTAATTTCGTACGGCAAAGCCACACTTCTTGGAATTTATAAACCAGCCAAAACAATAAGCAGACGTTTAAAAAGATAAAACATTAAATCACAATCCAGTCAGAACCTACGGTCATTGTTAATGAAAGGTATTTTTGGCAAGAAAGTGGGAAGTCCTTGATTTCTTAAAATGAACTGCTGGCAAAAGGCAAGCTATCACGTCATTTACTTTAATATCGTTCGTTAAGTCAACTTAGTATCTCTTAAAAGTTTTTGATCGCTCTTGTATTCATTAATTGCTCTCCTTTCCGTAACATTTAAGGGGGCTCAAAAGGGCTTTTAATTACATCCCTTTTCTCTTAAGTTCCTTTTATTCTGCATTCAAATTTAATAAAAAGTTGTTGACAATTTTTTCTACTTGAGAACACTTTACGTAGTAGTTCCGTTCTAGCTTCTCTTCAGAACTCTAAACTCTGTAAGTTTAAAAGTTGCGTTGCTCTACAACTGTAGAATATTGTCTGTCTGTCTGCAGTAATGAATACTTGATTTATTCATTCATGCACAATTTGCATAAGTAGTTGTAAATTATTCCTTTGCTTCTTTAGTTCCTTTTATGACTAGAGGATGAGTTGGGTAGTGACACTTTAGAGAGATGAAAAGTACTCCTTGATCTCCTTATTGCTTAAGTTGTCGAAGAAGTAAGTTATTTTAGTTTGTGAAACGTAACTGGAGCTAATATTTATTGACAGAACGGATATTCATTTACTGCCTTTCATTTCCTTTCGTTGAAAGACAAATCCTAAATAATCACTGTAACAAGTATTCTTGAACTTTATTGACGTTTCTTCCTGCTATAAAGATTATAAAACACCATTACCGATAGCTCCGGAAAGATTTTTTCTCAATAAACAATAAATTAACGACCTAGTTGTGTTCAGGCAAAATTTGTAAAAACATGAGCAATACAGTTTTTACTTTCATTTGCTGTTACTTAAAACACTGCAAGCGTCAACAAGAAATCCAAAATAGTTCGAGTAGCCCTTGCTGCCTTTAATGCACCCCCGGTGCACAAACGGAAATATTTCATGATATGCAGATTTCCTAATTTAACTTAATTTGAAATCTTGAGGCTCTCCAGTAAAACTCCACCTACAGAATCGCAAATCAGGGTTCATTTCGTCCCTAAAACACACAAAAAACGTCTGCTAAAATTGAAGCACGTTTTTTCCTGCCACTGATTGATATATCCTTATTATCTATAGCAAATTACTTATTTAAGCTGAGAACCAAACCCTTTAACATTTTCTAGTGACTTGTAGTATAACTATTCTAATGTCTACTCTGACTATTGACTTGGACAATAATTAAGTAGACATACTTAACCTACACTAGTCCAGTTCTACTGTCTCCAGAACCCTCAAAGTGAGCCAATAAAGCCCAAGTTCAAAGGAAGATTAGTGCAACCCAGTGTGAAACTTTTATCCTTTTCTAACTTAATACATACTCCTACTTTCCCTCCGCTGACTTTCATCCAAGACCAGGCTAATTACTATTTCAGAGATGTGACGACTCCCTGTGCATCCGACCAAACTCGACATCAAATGAACATATCCACAATATTACAACATAAATATAAGTACTCCCTCGTCCCACCAACATCAGCATTATTGATGCCACTAATTTTACCCGTTATCAGCCATCCTCTAACAAAAATCATTACGAGGGTGGTGGCATTTCCGCCTACAGTGGGTGACTCCGCGGACTTTCTCTTAATCCCACGTGCGGCTTCCACTAACGATAAGAAGAGTATATTAAACGCTTTCTAGATATTGGATCTCGATATAGACATCGTCTATTAATTATTCTCCGTTATGCCTATAGTTCGCATTAGAAGGGCCACGACCTAGCAGTGCAGTAGTAGTAACCCGACCCAATATAATATAACATTGAGCAGCTTGGTTTAATGAAGTGAAAGTCATCTGCAAGGAAAGGCATCCAAAGATCCAGCCGGTCTGATCCCTTATGGTCAGACAGAATGAGGCCACTTCTACTTCTTAACCTTTTTCATTCTTCCATATGCTGGCAGCTAATTCCTCTCACACTTGACTTGAACTTAGCCATCCTCTTCACTTTTTATATCTTTTTATAAAACAGACAAAAAGGGAGCAAGAATATGTATTGCGCTGATTATAAAGCAAAAAGTGAAAAGTTAGCCTGGCGTTTATCATTTTATAAACTTAGCCTAGCATTCGCTACTCGGTCCTAGTAGTTGTTGTTGGGCTAAGGAAAGGAGTCGAGAAATGTGAAAATTACGCAGTGCGTATCTAACAGAGTTAAGTTGGCAGAAGAAGTTGCTGTTTGGGAGTCTTATTCTCGAGTAGAATTAAAGTGACAGATGAACTTCTGGTTGATCCGAAAGGAATTTAATATTATTACAGTAGACGGGACTAGAAACAGAAGTCAGGTTGATGATGTTCAGGAGTCTGGCTGGGAACGTATTAGAAAAGTAACATAATATTGTATGATCAAGCAAGACTTCGAATTACTTCTGTAGCTCTGGAAGATTTATCTATGAGCAGGGTTCTTTTTAACAGGAGTTCAGCTTTGATTTCAGCTACTCAGGAACTTCTGACGTCAAAATAAAAATATAGCGTGTTTCCAAGAAAAGTAAGGAACGCAACCTGAAAGCCGTTTTCTAAAAACATTATTTCATTAACAACGTTGTTCAAAAGTAACCGAACTGTACCCTTTGTGTTTTTCCTATCGATTTTTCATTGAACTTCCATTTAGCCAATGGTAAATTTGTATTTCCCAATTACATTAAGCAGGAGAGTCATTTACTCGATTCGTGTAGGACACAGTCCATTTCATTTCTGGTTCGGAGAAACAACAACAGGATTAATACTTCTGCCCTCAACTTTATGGTCCACTTCACACCAGATTGTTGATTCGATCCGTTATAAAAAAAAAGGGGAGAGTTCTGTTTGTCGTCCGATACTCAATATGACTATTACGACAACTACACGGATGTAATATCATTCAACAGCAGCAACGAGCCACTTAGGTTCTTGCTTCTTCGTTCGACACAAGTGCCTAAATCTGTTATTGGCCCATGTACACACTTTACTTAGCTTAGCTTTGGTCGGTAAATTGCTAAAAGGGGAGGCTAACTACCTAAAATAGTAGTAGAATGCTTATAAGCGAAATCGAAAACATGTGCCAGGAAATTGTTCGAAATCCATGATGCCTTCGCCGTTGTGAATGATAAACAACTATTACACTCACACCCATTCCCATCCCACTACGACTTGTTACAAATACAGCAACTGTAAAATGTCTCAAACTAACAACTCTCCAATCACAAATGGATTGTCTCCTTATCACCTGTTTATTCTGCTAAATTAGCTTTCTGAAAGTTCACTTTTCAACCCATCCTGTACTACCTTTGTAGCAGTTTTTAACGCAGTCAATTGGGCTTATATCTACTTACGTTATGTAAAATGAAAGCTTATTGACAAACCTTCGTAAATGCAATTAAGATGGAATTTGGATTCAAGAAATGTGATAATCGGGACGTGAGAAGGGAATGGCAGAACGTGTGTAGGTAGTCCCAAGGACTGAAAGAGAGGACTAGGAAAGTGAAAGAAGGATTTTGGATGAGGACGTTTACAATTTGGCAGCTGTCTAGATCAATGGTCTCTCATGCATTCGCAAATGAAAGCAACTTGACAGTTCTAAGCATCAGCGCTTGAAAGTAGATATCGGATTAAATATATACTTTCAGCGTTTCAGCAACCACTCCAGAGCTTAAACTAGGTTGAAGGAACCGTGTCGCTTTTCGCTGTCGTAGAGCACGTTCTTTAGTTCATTTCATTACTTTCAAATAAATATGTCCTTGCATTAGTACGAGGCCGGAAATTTCAATAGACAGTAGTAAATGCAACAATATTGCAAGGAAATTGCAGTTCTGCTTTCTGAAAAGGCTACTATTATGTAACAGTACTGTTTTAGCAATGACCTACTACGGGTAGGACTACATTAAAACATATCATGGCTGCAAAACATATGCATAGCGCCATGCTGTAACTAGATTGTAGGTCACTTAGTCTTAAAGAAGCGTCTCTGGATTTCAATTGGACCTGATTATTGTGTAACGCTTACTTCCAAAAGTATATTAACAAATACACGACAGTAGAAAGTTTTCTTAAAAAATAGACAGTATTTTAAAATAAAACTATTATATTACGAAGTCTTACACTATAGACTTCTTTGTAATAGATATTGCGGCAATCTATCTGGGTCTACCACCTAAACGATTGTCTTATCTAGAGAGTTCTCCATTCAGTTTCCGTGTTAAGAGAGAAGAATGAATGCCGTTCTGTTCACTCAATTAAATTCACTTTTATGGAAAAAGCTGAATACATTCATTGACTATGCATTCCCCAAATCCATCTGGATGATGATAATGATGATGAAAAATAAAGTCATTCGATTCCATCCTCGCCTTCTTTTTCTACTCTAAGTTTTCTACTACCCTATATTTACAGCCTAGGAAGCCATCACTTTTGTAATAAAAACCTTAAAAGTATTGCTTACAAATGGGCCGTAAACTGGGTAAAAATCTCTTTTAAACCATTTCATCCATAAGGGATTCAATGAAGATTGCGAATCCTTCCTAGGAAAGCAAGGTGAGCTCATAGACCACAAGAATGGGGACACTTTACCCAAGTCCCTCTAGCACATAGAATACCTACCTCGTCCAAATATAAATCGGCCTGTATTTCAGAAGTAGGAAGGACTAATGGGGATATTAATCGCTGGAAGTGAGAGGTATATTGGGTGTTCTAAGATAAAATCGTCTATTTAATATCTATGTAGGAAATTCTTCCCGGAAGCATAGAAAGTAACTACCGACTTGGTTTGCTTGGTTGCGGTTGATTAGAGAGTAGGTATATTCTGTCAGCTTGTATCCTCGACCTTTTTTCCTATTGACTACCATCATTCTATGAAAAGTATCTTCAACTTCAAACAATTTTTCTTTGATGACAAAAGAGTTTTAGAAAGAAGACCCTGGCCAATAATCCTATCGTAAATTGGTTTTTCTTCCCAGGAGAAACTATATAACGTAATTTAGGTATAGATATTCTGACAGAATCCAAACAGGAGGGGAGAGATACGATGAATTGAAATGAATGGTGAAAGTTAAAGTTGAAGGAAATGTCGGCATTTCGCACATTTGCGAATTTGCTTGAAAATGTCAATCTTCATTCCAATCATACTCGCATTTTACCTTTTACAATTATGTCGTCACCAATTCGGTAAACAGTTTGTTTTTTAAATTTAAAATAATCTTGGATAATTTCCTCACATTTATACGTTTAACATGAGGGTTAAATATTAAATAAATCATTCATTACGATATTACTACGTAGCAGTCCGAAAAATTTAAACAGCAAAAACTAAAAACATTCCCCCAATATTACATTTATACTCTCAAGATTTAAAACCAACCAAGTGTACACGATAGTTGGACTTAATATCGGTTATTCCAATAAAAAAGCACCTTTCGCTGTAGAAGTTTGTAATGATACAATCTGTTCTCTTCTGGTTACCCAAGAACTGTTATCAGAAAACTGCAGGATTGGTCGATTCTTCGTCCCATTGTAGCACTTTATTTCACCAAGTTATATAAAAAAAATAACTGAAAGCCTCGTCCCATCCATCTTTCACTCGGTTGAAGAAATAAACATAAAACAAGTAAGCCTACGCCTGTAAAAGTGTGCCTATGTTATGATGTAGAAGTACAAAGAACTGGCCAACGGGAACAATAGGAAAGGCCTAATGGGTATTTTATTCCAACTTTCTCATTTATTTACGAGGTATTTCCTCCGTTTTTAAAACCGAGCGACTCCTTTATATTTGGCCATTCTTCCTTTCTCAACTCTTTTCCAAGCCAGTTAACTTTTCTGACGCCCTTGTATCATTCTGTATGTCCTTGTATTGTGGTTGGTTCGTTGGCTCATAGGGAAAGAAGCTTTTACAGAAAATAATGCTTTCTCTCTCAGTCTTTTCCTGAGATTTGTGAACAGATCCTTATCCTGTTAACGTTATCCATTCCTCTTTCCTTTGACGTTGTATTTATATTCTCCATTCTATGGAGGTTCCAGAATAATATATTTTTAGGAGGATGTTTTGAAAGGTCAGTAAATAAATATCCATCTAACACGATTAAACTAATTGAAGATGAAGACGACATTTACCTTGTGGCAAGGGCAACTAGGCGCGGACATTTATGACGGTGGATAGTGAAATTAAAGATCGATATTGATGCGGTTGTAAGGGAGGGTTAGGGGTTTCTTTTTTACTGGCTTATTAGTTAAAGTATTTGATTGGATACTTTAAAGTTCATTAAAGTTGTTTGCAGTGAATTTGAGTGAAATATCTCAATTTTGAAAAAGAATCATATTTTGAACGTAGTAAATCAGTTTGGACAAACAATCCACTAAAATTCGGATATATTCATAATTTTCCTAAAGCTTTTTCATAATTTTGATCCATTTCTAAATTAGAAGTTCTCCGGAAGAATTATGGTTTGCCCACATAGCCGAAGTTGCTTTGTTGTATGTTTTCTAAATTTATGACTAACCGAGTTAGATTAAACCTCCTGCCAGTTTGAGGTTATTTCATTTTTTTTACATAGAACGAGAGCGTTTTCAGTTGTTCTTTAAATCATACAACTTCATCACAAGGAACTCGTATGCACCAGTTCTACACATAATAAATTAGTTTTTAACACACGATCCCATATCTTTATTCCTTTCTCTGTGTCTTATGTGTTATTGCTTACAAAATAAAGTGAAAGCCTAACAGAGGACAACAGGCTGGCTAAATCTTAAGTGTCTAAGTTTTTATTTCATGTTCTTCAGTCCCCAAGTAAAGTAAGGAAAGTGTGTAATAGATGTTTGTAATAGATAATACCTACCTCCAACTTCATAAGACAGTGTGAAATCTGTCTCCATACAGATTTACAGTACTCCTTCTCGGTTCCATTACGCGTACTATGCACATGTACCTACGAAACCCAAATTAGATGTGGAGTAGCCTGTCTAGAACAGAAGAGGACCATTTAATCCCAGTTTAAACTTGTTGACCATCTTCTTGAAGAAGTAAAGGGTTCGTTGAGTAGTAAAGTAGGAGCCTGGTCTAGGATTAGCTGGGTTGTAGTTTTGTACTTGTAGTGGTTTCTCTACTTGTGTTACTCTAGTCCTCGAGAGAGATAAACCCTTTTGTGTATAATACAGTTTGGTTAGTCCAGAGTTGTTTGCTTTAGTTCAACCAAACCACACTTCTTAGTTAAGTAGAAGAAAGCATTAGATTTTTCTAGAATTGAGAATAGCCTTTCTCCTGTGGTAGTTATTCCTCGAGGAAGATTATCTCTGGGCCCTTTGGCT
This sequence comes from Hydroisotoma schaefferi, assembly GCA_034682405.1. Classification (NCBI taxonomy): domain Eukaryota; kingdom Metazoa; phylum Arthropoda; class Collembola; order Entomobryomorpha; family Isotomidae; genus Hydroisotoma; species Hydroisotoma schaefferi. The sequence goes on from JAQFZX010000253.1 coordinate 55,217, forward strand.
CTTTTTGTGAAGAAATGTGGTCGGATGCCCTCACAATCCTTAGTTTTAGGCTTTAGCCAGCACGTGGATGAAGAAGGGGATAAGAGCTAATGACTTTTTCCATCTTGCTCGGCCCAAGGATAAATATCTTCTGGACATGAGAGTTGTTTTTATGGGGGAAAAATGGTGAAAGATACGATACTACTTAAAACGACAAGAAGAAGGCTATATATAGCTGAAATAGAGGAGTATTTGGATGGACAAAGAAAGCACTTTGTGGCTGGTCTTTTGCCAGATTAGAATCTACTACTCTTTGAATATGATTGCCTGGTGGGAAGTTCAGCAAACAAAGTGAAGTAATTTGGATCTTTGTTTACCTCTTGGAACCAATTTATACTGTCTACTTCCCAAAGGAAAAGCTAAATTATAGGTAGCGGAGACAATTGAAACGTTTTTTTTAAAAACTGCAATAGCCAATTGAGGAAAAGTTGTAATCACAAAATAGTTAACGCAGTTGACTATACTTGTAATCAATGTGTACTATAGCGGATTATCTTGAAAACTGAATTATCGCAAAACTGAATTACAGTGTAATTACCTTTAGACTAGAAGCATACATTAAAGCATAAAGAATTAATACCTAGACGATTGAAATACGGCCTACAAAGGAAAAAGTATATACGTACAGCCACTTGCACTACCTAGGATAAACCACCACTTAATGTTCACTTTAGTTCTATGCAGTTATAAATAAGCTAAGGAATTAAAGAGGTAATTAAGAGTTACATTTGAATACCATTAAGACCAAAGCCCGACCATTCAGTCGTAGTTATCGCCCAGCTGCCTAATCACTCATTCCACTTTCTTCTTCTGTGTATAGTAATTTGCCATATCAAATTAAGCATCCCAGTTAGTCAGTTCACCGGTTCCGCCCCGATAGAACTATATTCAATGAGCTTAAGTATATTTATACTGCATTCATTTGTTTAAACCTAATTCACCAGAACAGAGCAAGCTTAAAGGTCTTGAAGCATACAACAGCGAGTTTGCGGCGATGGAGAAATGTTTGTAGAGTGAAATTGTGCACAATAATTATTCACCTAATAGCCTGGTTATGGTGGTGGAACTTGCTAGCCAAGCAAACAAAAACAGATCTGAGAAAATCCCTTCACCTCCAAAGCTACTTTAGAGCACATCCACTGAATCCCTAATCGTCTCACAGCAACCATTATACAATACTATACAAAGCCTGTGATGCACGGATTTTGCATATTAATTCTAATATCATCATGATAATACGAGTAATAATGCTCATCTTTATGGATACTTTAAGAGTAAAGAGAGTTACTTATTGGAAGATTGATAGTAAGCTTATGCCTACATGATCAAAGATATGGTGAGGTCGAATGTAACTCGATAAGTAATACATTTCTAATGAAGAAGGTGGAACATGTTTCAGAACTTAGCTGTAATGGAACGGCTACTAGAAGTTGAATAAAAGGCTGAAGGTTTCGCTAAAAATTTGAATAAAAGAAAAGGTAGTTTTATAAAAGGGAATTATTTATAGCTGTTTATGTTAGCCTATAACCCATAAGGTTACTTAATTTTGCGTATGCACAGCCATTGGTCCATATTTGCTGAAACTGAATAAAAAAAGGTGTGGAGAAAGCTCTTTGAATCCTTCCTTCAATATTTGTAACTTCATTCTTGAAACCTGAAGGGTAAACGAGCTTGGCGTTTTACTTTTACCCTTTCTTCTGTGGATTAACGTTAGGTTTAGTTAAGTTTTAGCCCAGTCAATTGGACTTATGTAGCCACGTAATCCGTCTGTCTGTCCGTCTGTCCGTGAACTCAATAACTCGTGAAATAATGATGCCACATTGCCAAAATTTTGCATAGGGAGTCAAGGGATGCTATCAAAGTTTTAGAAGTTTTAGATACCGGTGAAACCGGTGCATGGGGGTAAAAAATAACTGATACATAAGCATGGAATAGGTCAATAATATTTGATCATCCTTCAATTTAAAATCAAGTGAACGGCCGCGTTCAGAAATAGGTTTTAAAATCCATAATAACTTAAAAAAAGGAAACTTGTATCGTCTAGTCCAGTTTAAGTAAGTGCTTTAAATAAAATATAATTGATTTCTTTCTTACCTGGAGATGGTCTCGTTCTTTAACATGCGAATGTAAAATGTTACTGGAAAGAAGCACTAAGGACAGCTTATAGTGCAAAGAAATTTCTTTAAAAAACTCTACATAGATTCGATTAAAATAAAAACTGCGTATTTACTCTATAGTTTACCTACAGGGCGAAGAGCTCGATGCCTAAAAGATACAGTAATCCGTCCAATTCCCCTGCCGATTGAATCTATTTAGTATCCTTTATTCATCTCTGCCTATCTTTATCGTTAATCTCTCTTTTCAATCCCTCAGCAAATCGATTCCAATTCCCAACCATACTAAACATTAGTAGGATAAACACACTTGTAAATTCCATTCACAAACAAATATCTAGAAAAGGAAAGCCACAAAAGATTTGCGAATGTTATCCTTGCCTCACGATTAAGTACGAAGACAAGCACAAACCAGTAGACAACACAACCCGATACATATGAAAAAACAAACAAGTATCCAAACCCCCAGTAAAGGCCACAATTTCGGTTCAGATACGCAAGATAGAATATTTATTTCTCTGTACAAAAACGCAGAAAAATAACTAGAGAATATCGAAGAATATAGTAGTAAAGAATATCTTTTATACCTTTTCGCATCGCCACTTCTATTCACTTCTGGATGTGTATTCGTAGTAAAATATTCAAAAGTATACAATGATCGTGCTACGAAAAAGGTATAACAAATAAGGATGCGAATTTTCGAATACTGTTAACCGTTTATTGTTTTTTTGGAATATATTAAAGTTCCTTTTGTAATTGTAAACCACTTATGGTTAGACATATTAATAATATGGATGTTCTAGTTTTACTTTTACGTTTTGCGCATTTGGCTAAATGCATAAATATTATTGATATATCAAGAACATAAACTTACTTTAGTTTCATGTTCGTGTTAATAAAAAGCTAAAAGTATAAACCTTCCATGGCAAGCACACTTGTGAAAGCTACCCCGTTCGTTTAGTTTACGACATATTTTACATTAATGTTCATATTTATTCTCTGCACTTTATTTTATATAATTATGGACGCTCATAATTCAACCTTACTTCACCAGTGAACTTTCTCTTTTGAGTAGTAAATTTCAAAAATATCCCAAAATAAACTTCTGTTGTGGTGGGGCAACTATTTCCTTGTTATACTTTATATTCATATATTCATCGCAAGTAAAGTAGAGGATGTGGTTATGTATACAAGCTTTTTGATCGGGTGTATTCAATATCCACTTGTTTTCCATTTGTTGTTGAAGATTGTGATAAATTTAATCCATTTCTACCCATCTACTTCGGGTCGGCTTGTACTACCTCGAAAGAACGGTTTCCAGAAGAAACTGTGCGTAGCGCGGTAGCGCTTCCAATCTATTGTGCAATATTTAGACCAACCTAATATGGTTCAATAGGCTTTTCAACGGTTTGGTTTGGTTGACCTGGATAGTGACTCGATTAGCGATCTATATAATTAATTTGATACCTGGATATAGTTGTGAAATGACGCTGGAGTATGGATTCTCTTTGAGGTGGTGTCTTCTGTATTGTAAATTAACGTACTAGCTTACAGCTAGCTGATGCTGAAATGATTTGCATAATCAAACAAACGGTTGAGCAGTCAGCTCAGGTGATGCGTTTTGCTGCTTCGCAAAGGCATGTGTAGTTAACAAGATGTTGGTTAGGTATGTATGGATTGTAGTGTGTAATTAATCCAAAATTATAAACCCACTAATTCCACAAGAGACGGAAAGCTTGAATAGCAAGGTTTAATATTATCCCTTTCCCTCCTTTCCTCAAAGTTATTGTAAAGTTGGCCTCCCTAAACGAATTCTAGTAGTAATTTTAGCATGAGAAAAAGCTAACCTTCTGATCTCGTTCTAAACGACGTAATGATAATAATTTACTTTTCACACCTTATCATTATGAACAAAAGTTCGTAATCATCATCTCAAGACCTATAAGCTAAGCATTATAAATGTTATAAAGATATAACCCCGGCAATCAGTCTTGCTTCTTGTTAAGAAAGTTATATAATTAAGGTAAGAAAGACTAGGTGGACTTTGTATGCGTATTTTTGGCCACCAACTCCATACTGTAAATCTTTCCTAAATTAAAACTCTTCGTCCGTTGTCCGTAAAGCAGTTAAACAGGAATATGTTTTCAGGTGACGTTCTTGCTTAAGTTTCGCATGTGAAAATAGTGTGTGCAATATCTTATCATGTTTCACTAAAACTATTTCTCCAACCAAGTCATTCTATCTTGTCTTTCTCAAATAAACCTTTCACCCTCCCACTCTTCCAGCTGAAGCTGCTACTAAAACAAGGTATATTGAAGAAGTCCTTGGAAGTCAAGAAGTAGAGTAATAATAGAATGTGTACAAGATTTGCCCACTTGGCCACACTCACTTATACTTTCTCCAGGCCTTTCAGCCAGCTGGGCAACAATCCACTCATTCCCATGATCATCTTCACTACCTTGCCATTCTTTCTTAGGTCCAACCATTCATCGTCATCATGAAAGTTAAGGAGTCTCTCAGACGGACGCTTTTTAAAAGAAAGAGATTTCGAAATATAATATTAAATTCTCTTTACTTCTTTCTAGAATACTTGAAACCTCAAAGTAAAGGCCAAAATAACGATAAGGAATGACGCAAAGAGTAGGGGAAAATTGGATTTTTTTCCATTTCTAAAGTAAACCAAAAAAAGTTATCCAGGAATCTGATAAAGACCAATTGACTCTTTTTTCTTGTTCTGTCTCCATTTTGGCTCAACCTTTTACTAAAATTAAACCATTCTGGAAACAAACGAAAGGGTTAGTGTTGTTAGATTCTATTGGAACTAGGGGAACTCATGTCACATACAGAAGCTAAATATTAACAACAATGATAGAAGAAAGTTGGTAAAAGTACATTCGGTGGAAAACTTCCTACTGGTATTTCATGCTGCTGGTAGTTGCAGTAATAGTAAATAAATAAATAAATAAAAATCTCTTATAACTAAGTCACGATGCAGGTATTCGTTTGACCTTTTAACTGTGAAGAACCAGCAGTGCAGACAGCGGAAAGCTCTTAAATGTCACTAAATTTTTCCAACTGCAAATAATGCTAATGAATAAAATGATAACAGAGGCCTTAAACAGGTAAATGGAAGTATAGTAGATAAGGGATTGAATTATCTTACTACATATCCCGCATACTAAGTTGGAGTCCATAATATCTTTTAAGAATTGATTAAATCGTGTAAATTCTATAGGTCAGCACCTACTAATAAGTGTACTAGCTAGAGTTGGGTAAAAGATTGAAGACCCCGAGTACCCTTGATGAACTGGTTTATTCAACGGAGGGAATAAGGATGGACAATAAACTTCCGGAGAACTAGGTTAAGTCAGTTCAAAACTTGCAAGGAAATGTGAAAAATCAGCATACTTATGTGTAGCTCTGACCAAATCACGCAAAATAGCAATTATAAAGATTGATGTTTCCAAATATTTTGCAAAAATGACAAACAGAACCATCTTGTTTCTGTTTCTCCTTCAGTAAGCTTAATTTGTTTATTTCAGACATCTTTATCCAGTAAAAGTTCCAAGCAACCAAAAATGTGACCAAGCGCTTGTAACATTTTCTAAATTAATGTGCCCTTTTAGTCAAAAGCATAAAATGCCCCTGTATGTATTTAATATAAAAGTATCCCAAGGGATGTTTAAAGTTAAAAGTTAATGAGAGCAAGACTAGCGCAAGCGGAGTCATTTCGCTTAGTTTTGATGGTTTAGATCTTTGAACATTTATTTAAGTGAATCCATCTCGGCCATAGTAGGATAGAATGGTTGGATGGTGGAACAAGGAAAAATAAGTCTAATGAGAAAGTCACGAGAGAAAGCTTTGGGCTTAGTTTAAGTTAAAAATAATGGATGACTATTGTCTACCCTTGTGGTTTACTTGGAGAGTTAAGCGGTGCAATTAGACGAAACACTTGTCATTTAATTTAACCTTTCTCTCCAACTCCGCATTCTCAGCTTCCGCAACTCCGCACTAATTTCCTTCCCTATAGACTTTTCTTTATGTACAATTATTGCTCCTAGATCTTTCTCCCCATCTGCTGATCCTACTAACTATATGACATTAGAACCTTCATCAGAAGTACAATTTTCAGTATCATGTCACTGATAAACCTACTCTAAAGCAGTAGGCAATGCTTGTGATAGTAAGCAAATAAGTACGTGAGGCAGAGGGAATGAATGAATGAATGGCGGAAATGTTCGCAAAATCCTTTAGACAAAATTGGGCCACTTGATTCCCTGGCTTAATTTTACGAGATGGTTATGACATGTCATGGAGGTTTTCTTTGTGGTTTAGTTCCTTGTTTTCATTGCTAAGTATTACACCTAATACATATACACAAGTATATGATAGATGAAAGAAACGATCCTTTAAGATCGTTTGATGGAAACGTGTTGTAGACAAGCATATGTACAGCCATTTATTTATTGGGTAAAGAAAAGTGGCTGGATTTATTTCTACTCTAGGTTTTTTCCAAGACATTGAGAGAAATTTTGCCCGTGCGTTTTTTGTCTATGCAGAAATTGTCCACGATCAGTCAGAAATGAATTATTCATCTTTAGTGGTAAGAATTTTCTTACTATCGCAACACTTACAGTTATAGTCAACGGTTGTGAGTTAAATTATAATCACAAAAAAGTATTTTAAAGCTTTTAAATTTGTAGACCTTCAAGGTTACCTGGTGCGGTGGAGCTACTCTAATATTTTTTCGAAAACGATTTGCTCATCCTTTGCTTTACGATTATAATAATAACAAACATAACCTGAGCTTTACTATTCCGCTCAGTTATACCCAGCCTAGTCCAAAAGAGAATACGATCAAGATTTTTTCTTTTAGGATTTCCTTTCTCCAGCTCTGACACTGAACTTTATCTGAGTCAGAGAGCTACCCGTATAAATATCCTATTAGTACGTCACCACAGATTAGGCACCTTTAAATTATTAAAGTAGACCACTTAAGCTTTGGAATTTGCTGATAGAGATGGTCTAACCAGGCGGAGTTAGTGAACTTTAAGCCCTTATCACTAGTTTTACAGAATAATGTGGGCTATTACCAGGCGTGCTTCGTAACAAATTTGCCTACGATGCTATATTTTTTTGTGGGTACCCCAAAAAATGTTGAAAAAATGTCTCCAAAGAGGAATAATATAACCGTAAGGGAGATAGCTAAGTTCAAGCTCTACTCATACTGATAGACGGGAGACAAATTCTTTTCTCTGCGTCTTCTGTACATTTATTCGCACACAATTTATCTATTCGCAGAACTGATTTCTTCCAAGGGAGACCTCATTTCAGAAACTGCAAAAAGTATTCCTTTAATTTTCACCGAAAGTTTGCTGAAGGATCGGCGAAAGTTAAAACTCTAAAAGATTTGTTTGACTGATTAATTGCGTAAGATACATTTCTACATTCATTCATTCATGCACTTTCATGTTAGATCGGATAAGAGGTTCAAAATAAATTCTTTCTGTATTGTAAACAAGGTAGAATGTGAATACTCGAATTGCAAGGATTGACTTAATTTCACAAGAGAAATGACGATCATCTAAAATTTTGATATTTTGAATAGACAAAGCCATAGACGACAAATATGATAACAAATGGTTAGGTTATCAAACGACAAATTAAATGGTTTCATTTATTGAATTTAAAAAAAAACTACATTTCTACGACATAATACTAAGTACAATTTCCTGTGAAAGTAAAAGGAATTGTGCAGCAGGAGCAATTTAAAAGATTTAAATTGTATTATTATTTTAAGGTTAGTTGGCATGAGGTGATTTATTTGTTCACAGTCGTTGTGATGAAAAATACATTAAGATAAAACAATTTCCGATCCACGCTAGTAGTGGCTTGTTAAATAGATGAAAGATGACCCATTTCGTAGAATAAAACATCATAATTTTACCTCGGTGGATTGAGACTGAGTTGAGACAGAGAATTTAGTAAAGTACAACCTTCCTTTAAGTGCGCTTGAAGGTTCGTCAATTGTTAAATCCAATTTCATCTAGGAAGTGACAGGCTGTATGTTCGGTTTATTTATTTAAAGAGATGCTCTGACTTGAAGTTGCTCTTTAAGTGAAGTTTAAAGTAGTGGTCAATCTATTATTTAGTTTCAATCTGCAAAAAGTTTTGTACGTAGAGGGATTAGATTTCCTGCAGATAAGTGATTGCAACTCTCTTATACAATTTTCGCTGCTACCGTCTCAACTACTGTAACCGCTTGTTAACTTATATATATTTTATGAAAAGACAGAGAACGAAATGCTACCTCAAAGAAATCTACCCATTCTTGAATATTCGTTAAATTAGGATGTTTCTGTTAAATGCAGTGCCGTGCCTAACTCTTTGGTAACATTTAGAAACAATCGAATTCGTCTTTCTCGTGATTCGTCTTCTCAATATGGACAATATTTCTTTCAATGCCTTTCAGGCCTCAGCGGAGCTTTAATTATTGATTTTCAAAGCGTAATATTTCACTCACATATTCATCCAGTTAGAACCAGCTATTTTAAAGACAACAGTTAGGTTATAACAGCCACACAAAGCGTAGAGAATGATAGTATTGAAATTGACTGAATCGCTCCCAAGATCTTTCTGTTGAGTAACCAACGATTGAATATAACGGTAACCACCACCGTTTTTATTAAATACGATTCATTTATCTACCAACCTCCCTGTTAATTTTACAATGATATTCTACTTGTAATTAAAAGTTTATCCTTTTCCTAAGCATCACATTTTTCGAAGACCAGCGTTACATTGCAATACTCACCAAAAAAATCAATAAAAGTTGTCTTCTTTGACTAATCAATCATGCATCAAGTTCCACATTGGGTGGGAGATGATAGGAGTTGATGCTTCCGCCCGTACTACTTTCTCTTCCCTTTTCCAAGCTTTAATAGCAATCGCATAAAAGCTGAAAGTAGGTCTTCTGGTAGGCGATGAATAGAAAGTAGATGGATTGGATCATGCCTTTTCGTCTCCTCAAAAGCTGGGATAAATGGATTTTGCAAATGGCAAAATTGGATCCATGAAATTGGTTTTTACTCTGTCGTCCATCCATCCAAGTCTATAAATATTATAAGACACTTTATGTGGATTGAACATCTATTTGCATAGAGGTTGGTTCACCTTTTAAAATCAGAGAAAGAAGTCAAACGCTTTCTTGGGAACGGTGGGAGCAGAGGGTTAGTAGTGTGGACTTGTCTTTTAATGCACTGTGAAATTAAGTGTGCTAATATTAAAAGACGATCGTATGCCAGATCTACATATGAGAGCAATTTAAGTTCCATTTATTCATCGGCAAAGGGCTTTTTTATAATTTTCAGGTGTAGAAAAGTTCAGAAAAATGTCTATTATCCATCTATCTGCATAACTTTTACTGGTTTAAACTTATCTTTTAAAGCACCATAAAGTATAACTGGAATTATCTGTGAGGTTCGCCAATGCTAATCTATGATTTCAAAAATTAATTTAAATAAAACAAATGTTTAACAAATGTCAACGATATTCTTCTCTTATTATAATACATGCATACTTTCTCCACTGTTATTTCGATTATCGCATTATAAAATGATATGGCAGTAACTGTTAGGATATTCTATTCACCCTGAAATTTAATTGAAGAGCGGATCATTATAATCCTTTTATGTTTTCCCTTGTCTTAAGGATAAATCCAGAAAAGTCAAACATCTTCTTCCATCATTCCATCCACGCATCCTTTATAAGTTTACACTTACTCCGTCCTCTTAGGCTTACATTACTGACAGTTAAACTTCGGATTAGAAAAATCATAGAATCTATTTGGCATGTATTAGGGGAAGTTCGGATACAACACATTTTTTAAAAACATTCCGCTATTTGAGACCAATATTGGAGGGCATTTACATTTTCTGCAGTACTTAGTACAATTTATGCAATAGTTGCTGAAATACATATAATGTTGTGGGAGAAACAGTATGGAGTAATATTGATGCTGTATTAATGATAGTATTAATGCTGTAGCTCTTCGTAATTATTTGGCAGAGCTGAAGTGCAACTTATTTCAGCCTTGCGAAACTTATCTGAACCTTGGGGTAACTTTCTTATTCGAGATGTGCTAAATCGGAAAAAACTCTGAACACTTTGTCAACATTCGGATTTCGGATATTAAATACAGTCGTAGGGGACTTTGAAGAAAGTTAGGATATTACAAATGCATCATACTTTGTCAGTAACAAAAATTCTGGCCTACTTTTTTTCGTATTCCTAACCTCCGTGTAGAATATTATTTTAAAATAAGTTCAAGTCTAACTTCTAATCCCTTGGTAAGCTTCAATAATTCTTGGCATGCGATGCGGGAGAGCAAACCCATTCCTATAACGAACTCAATATTACAAACTCTAATGTATAGTTTGAGGATAAAATTCCTCCCTTTTCGTCATATACCCTTGTTAAATCTTGGAAAACTATTAAAAGCTGTCGACTTCGAGTGCGCATCTCATTTTGATTTATAGTTAAATGGTAATGTAGTAATGCTCGATTTTATAATGTGTTGGGTATTTGCTTTTAGAAAAGGGATATATCTATAAAGTGTATACATGTTGTCAATATTTATTCCCTAGAATAAAAGCCCATTTCAGAACAAGACGGATTAAAAAACTTTGAAAGGAAGTAAACACGAGAAAAAACAAGCGAGCGTCCAGGGACTAAACTTTTTCTTGAAAATTTTTACCCACCAACCAGTCGGAATTTCCGAAACATATAAAAGTACTTTTTACTAAAGGCTAAACTTTTACAAGCGATATCTATATAGTTCATAGGTTGATCTTGACTAGTTACCTCGATCAAACTGGTACTATTATAACAGTTGCTATAATATGATTGTCCGGGGGACGGAATACTAGACGACTTTTTCAGATACTTGCAACTTTATTTTTAAAGCGGCATATGGCATTTCCAATTTACCTTTATTACTATGTAGCTAGGGCGTTATCATTTTCATCAATTCAAATGTTGGGTTTGGGAAGATATATGATAAAAATGTAATGACAGAGGCGGTTTTAATATGGAAAGTTTCCATATCTAAGCCTCCTCCAGGGCCGATTGTATCATCACTCTTGTCACACATTTTCATGTGAATTGCCCACAAGCCAATACTTTACTACGAGTAGAATGAAATGGCTTTGGAGCCAGAGAGAAGCTGGGTTACAATTCGGATTGGGATAGGGAAAATAATATTTGAAAAATAAATCGCGAGAAAATATCTGAATAAATGTTTCTTGATACTTTTAAATGGATAAATAGTATCGTATGGAGCCGTTCCTTTGGTACTTGTGGTTGTTGTCTAAGTACTTGAGTTAACTCGTGGTGTTCTGTTTGGATGAATATTGAGTATAACGTGTCGTGCTAAGGGTGTTGTGTTATTCCTCTCGCAATTTAACTTGTCATCCAATACCAAGATTAATGGTAGGATATGCGGAATGCGAATGTGGACCAGTTCTCTGGGGAATTTTGGCCAGAAAACTAATATTATTTGACATTTTCGGAAAGCCGAATTCGACCATAGACCAAAGTGAGTTTCCCTCAAGAAAGGCAGGAACATCAGTTGTCGCTGGGTTGAATAATATGATATGTTAAATGAGGATGTTTAGTTCGTAGTTAAGATATGTCATTATTGGCATTTTTATGATCAGAAGAGAAATTTTGCTCAGTTTTATTAGCGAAGATGATTAGAAAAATTACCACTTGACTGGATACGGTAGAGTATAGAAAAACCATGCTCCGGATACGCCATACGCGGGTGTGCTTACAGTTGAATAGACCAACACTAAACAAAACCCCTTTTACGAAGTATGCCAAGGTTATTAAATTTCAAACAAGTGATTTTTCACACTGTAGAATACGAAATACGCTTAAATTGTACTAAGCAAAATCCTACAGAAGAATAAATGGAAGCCCTAATCAAGGAATAGATTCTAAAGCTTAAATGCACTGTTTCAAGGGTAAAAAGTTTTTATCTCCGGAAAGCTTTATCCCGTAAAGTTATCGGAAGAATGTTACTTGTGCAATGTACAATTCTGGTAGAATTATTTGTCACTAATTTATTACTAGTCAACCAATTTGTCTCGTCATCACCTAAAGAAATGTTGAAATAATCTGTAATCTTGTTTGCTTCACACGGTGCCGTATATCGTACATACATTCTAATCGTAATGTAAATGTACAAATGAAATTTAACAAATATATGTTATCAGAAAAACTTCATAGCTCTTGTACAAATGGCTTCTAGAGTATTTGAAATTGGATAGGGTCTGAGTCTGAATAGCATACATATTCACTACTGCACTGGCTTGCAGATAACGTCACTATCACGGACTGACGCTCAAAGCTTCATCTTAGCCTCTCTGCTTCAAAGGAGGACCATTTGCCAATAATGTCAAAGTTTAAAGTAAGCTCTAACGTAATTTGGTAATCTGACTGAAAATGGAACTACCCTTTGTCTACAGAATGAAATCCTTTATATCTCTTTATATTTCTCCAGTTGTAGAGAACCCGATTCGAAGCTAAGTTTCTCCAAGATTTCAAGAGTACAGAAATACGAGAAATAAATTCGAGTTGGCAAAAGAAGTAGAAACTGGTTCATTCCTCTACCCTTGTTTCCGCTTCCTTTGAACTTTGTTCCAAACTTTCAACTCTGATACGGCCACTATCCCACTTTCTTTCACTCTATAGCTTTCTTACTTAGCATTACTCCAAATATAAATACCTTAATATTACTAACATTTACTTTATTCCTGGCTGGTTATAAAGTAACTTTTCTTTCCGTATTGTTGTCGTCCGTTCGTCCGTATAAACCCCGGTCCAATCCACTACTACAGATATTACTAATAATATTACAGCTACCTACCTATACATCCAACTAACTATTGTAAAAGGAAAAGACAAAAGGGTCGAGTCAAACTCCACTTTTGAAATCTATGGATTTTTTACCATGAAAGGCCAGGCTATATGCTCTACACTACAATCTAATACGTTGTGCCAACTCTAGTCTTAAGGTTTAACCCTGTAGCTACATGAAGAGGAAGAGAAAGCAAAAGAAAGTAATTTTTTGTTTCTTTCTTGAAGAAACTGGTTACTGAAAATAAAAAAATCCTTTTGAAAAATCCCATCAGAAACGGAATGTGTGTGTGTGTGTGTGTGTGTGTGTGTGTGAGGTTGATTCAAAGTCCAAGTTTGTGATTTTCTACTTTTTCCATTTGATTACAGAACCCGTTACTCATATAGAAGGACTGAATGGGCGCGGCTCAGAACTTTTTATCAAGGCTGGAAGCACCATTAATCTAACTTGTATCGTCGAGGATGCCACTGATAATGCACCCAAACATATTCTATGGAGACACAACGCTCGGGTAAGCACAACTACTGTTGACTATAAGTAATACTACTAACGACTACCTACTCATCTTTGACCGTTCTTTATTTTACATTAGATTACTTTTTTCTGACAATCTTGCCCTCTAGAATGCTTTTTACAATGTATATAAGTGAAGAAATATAAACTAAATTAGGAGTTGATTCTATTTTGAAAAAAAGCATCTTTGATAATACAAAAACAGAATGAAGAGTAAAGGAAAGAGGGTAACAGCGGGATACGATTGGAATTGGAAGAATGACGATCATATAAAAAAACTTAATATTAAAGTAAAAAGCATGAAGTTGTAGGATTTCTACTTTATGGTTTAACTTCCTTCTTTGTACTTCTATCAAGCATCGTTTGAATAGATTATAAGGAGGTTTAGTAGAAGTTAGTTCATAATGAAATTATTCTAACCTCCCACTAATATTACAGAGCCAGATGTTTGTTTTAGTTTGTGCTTAAAAACTAGGAAATCCCGATAATTTGAATTTATATGTAAGAGAGCCTTATTTTTAAACGTAAATCACTTTTTGAGCTCTTATCCTCTAGAAGCCGTAGATGAAAATTTCTTTGTAAAATTTAAAAGAGGATACCATATACCTGCAAATGATTCTGTACTAGATTAATCCAACTTTATGGAATTTATCGGCAATAAAAGTAGAAAGTTTGTGTAATTAAAATTTGTGAGCGAAAATCCAATTCATTGTCATTTCCCAATGAGATAATGAACTAAAAGTTTGAATGAAGACAAATCACATCCTGCGTGAATTTGCATGCTTAGAAAATTCATGTTGGCGTCGTACAATTAATAAATGGATATAAAAAGTAAGTAAACTTAGGACTTTATGGTATGTTACTCTCTGTTCCTGACTTTTAATATTTTCCCTATAAGCCAGCCTAATTTTTCTTATTTATCTATCGCAATATAGGTAGTTGTATGCTCAATTTTCAGTGTATATTCCACTGTAATTAAAGGGGCAGCAAGTGTGTTTGAAGTGTGAAAAATGAGTTTTCCTCTCGTTCACTAATGAGATGAATTCTTTGAAAAATAATTCTTAATACTGATGAGGTGAAACTTAAAAAGTACCAAAGCTGTACTATTTGAGCTTATTCCTATAAAATTAAACCCACTGTGCTCCCATCTAAATGAAAGGCTGACTCTTGGAAGGTTTGGTGGTTAAAAATCTTAGCGAAATCTGGCTGCCCAAGACCAAATTCGGATAAAATTCACACATTTGCAATAAAAATTGATAGATTCTCATATCATCTCTACTATAAAATCCCAGCGTGACCGGTGCTGTAACGCAATGCAAGTTACCCCAAAACCTTCACTAAAACCATATCCACCACCAGTTTCAATTTATTATTCTTCCCCACCTGCTCACTTTTATTTACACTTTTCTGAGTAATTTATTAATTGTTTCCAACCCGAACTTTTTCCAACACGTGGTCCAAAATATATACCCTCAACTACTGCTGTCGTGATTGGATTCCTGTCTACTGAAAAGGTCAGAATTTTGATGTATTTTTGCAGGTGGAAGCATTAGAAAAGTCAGGACTATTTGGTGTGTTAATAATGGTGTATTATTGCAGGCGGAAGCATAAAAAAGGTCAGGGAAAAGAGCAGCAGAGGAAGCCAGCTATCGTCGGATGCTCTCTTTCTAAAATCCAGGTTGGATTTAATGCATTTGTTTTACTACTTTGACGAGTTAATCAAACTGACAAAATGCTTCGCTACGGCATTGATAAAGAGCAATATGTAAGCCCCGTCCTTTGATACAAAATTCATTATTAGTTTGAAACGATTTAAAAGTAATGTACATTTTAATGTGCGTTTCTTTTAGAGAGAAATAATTGCCTACCTAAAAGGAGAGCAGTCATCTATTCGCCGCTTACTGACCTGGACAACTACCCTATTGGCGCAACTGAACGCTACTGAAGCTGAATACGGTGTCGTTTCATCTTTAGTACAATATGAGAGACGGTCGCGTTCCCTTATGGGCCCATTGCCTCTGACGCTTCAGTTACCCACACAAACAACGGTAAGTCTCTTTTTTAAGCTTTAAAAGTTGCTTGAGTAAATAACACATATCGATGCAATGCAGCATAATTAATGCCATGTTTGTATATGAATTTAAGGAGAGCATAGTCAATTGGGGTCGAAATCTAAGGGCCCAGAATGGGAAACGAAACGACCTCGCGGAACTCTATTCAAGAATACTCGCAGATCTTGAACTACAGGATGGAGAGAGAGACTTGCTGTATCGTCGAATACAGAATGCAAGAAGTAAAGTCTACCCCCTTTTCAAATGGAGGTCAGAAATTATCCGACAGCTGAGGAAGTTCGAAAAACTTCCGGCAAAGCTTTTGTATAAGTGGGCCCGACAGGGAATGGAGCGTGAAATAGTTATTCCAGATCTTATCCAAATTGTAAGCTTTCTGTAATTTAAATTCGCTAATGATGTATGTGAAACTTAAGATATGTATGTTTGTGTTCTAAGGTGGAACAAATGACAAAACAAAATTTCCCAGATGGGCCCAATTTAGTATCATTAGAGGAGATGCGACAGGAATTGTCAACTCGACCTCTCTCTAACCTGGAACCAACTCGCGAGGCCACGTATGGCGCTCTGAAGCTGGAGTTGAAGACCCTCTGGGAAATGTATGTATTTTTTGCACACGTTTCTTAAAAGTAAACTCAATGTTGCTGGCATCTCAAGTTTACTTTTTTTTATTATAGCACGGAGCCAGTCCGGTTGATCAAATACATTTTGGCAAAGTATTCACCAGAAACCATGGGCGAGGAAGTTAGTGGGACCAATCTCAAACAATGGTATAAAAAAGCCCTTATGCTGTTCCATCCTGATAAGCAAACTGGAAGGAATATTAAATGGCAAATCCTATGTGAAGAGATTACAAAATGCCTTACTATTCAATATGCTAAGCTTAAATGAATTCCCATTTGGGCCCTTTTTGAATAGTTGCCAATATATTTGAAAATATGAACTGTTTGAATACAATTAAACTTAATTCTATTATCCAAAAAGGGTAAGCGTTATAAAGTTAATTCATTTATTCCGTCACAGAAAGTCAATTACAAATTATTATGTAAAAGAACGTTTCCAGCTACTTGCGAATTATTCCTTTCCAACGTCTGCACCTATGGTTTCAACCCTTTTGTTTCCAGCACTGGCCCCATTCTCGGAACTTTCTTCAGTATCTGAATGAAATGTCGCCATGTATAATTTATAATCTTCGTAGTATTTTGAATATTAATCTACTATACGTCAGCAATATATATAAGCATTTTGAATCCGCAGCTTACCTATTTGACTTAGCACGTCGTCCAAACCATCATCTTGAAAAGCGTCCAGTTCTGAGTTTCCACGAGCGACCGTTTCTCTTATTTGAATTCCACGAGTGGTCCCCTCATTTCCACCCGCGGACAAATTAGCGGATCGCTCTTGCTGTGTGACAATATTGGTTAATTCTTCATTCATAGCTTCAAGACGAGCAATCTTGGCGTCTTTTGCTTCATTTTCGGCTTTTAATACAGCTTGCCGTTGCAGCATGGCTTTTTTTTGTAATCGCTCTCGCTTATTTTTACCCTCCAGATTAATTAAGCTGCAACTCTGACAGTGCACATGGTCCCCTAACGGAATTAAGAATTATTTTTTACAATGCAAAATTGGCATTAATTGCAAATGTATTAATTATTGAACAAGAGCTTACGATAGATAAAAGACTTGCAATTTGAACATCTTCCCCATCCAGTTGAATCAAAGTCTTCCTCGCCTGGACCAAACCGCAACGGTACGCTTTCACCACAATGATTACACTTGCCTACAATAGAAGCAGTTATTCTTATTGAAGCAATATAATCCAACTGAGCAGGAAGCGTTTGGCCCACGGTTTTGGGAAACATTAATTAAGGAAAAAGTAAAATTTACCTATCATTGTAGTAGCAAGTCCCTTTATCAATTTTCCACACCCGGTACAGAAGCGGTCAGTTCCGTACGCTTTCATTTTTCCATCAAACCAACTAACTTGACGGCCCCCTCCTCCACCGCGATGGCTCCCTAACATTTTTAGTTTCAAACGGCCGAACACCGTGCCCGTTTACCAGGACCCTAGGTGGGAAATTTTTATGAAAAATAGAATGTTTTGTAAAGAGCCAACAGGATTTTAAATGTTACTCGACTTGCACAGAAATGAAGACTGAGAAATAAAGTCAAGCCCAGCTATTCCAGTTTTTCCTGGACACCCACCAAGAGCGGCTCCGTTCGTTTGTACAACAAAATCTGACTATATTTCCCGTCTATCTTTCCATTCCATCCACTGGCATGAAATATCTCATTTGTGCCATCTACACCGCAGCATGTCAAGTTTTTCCACTTGGACCCTTTCCACTTTTGCCTCCCATACCCTTCGACACCTCTAACTCATCAGTATAAACCCTGTTTTTTGTCATTTCTTCTCCAACCTTCTTAAAACTCGGCAACCTTATTTGTTTGCTAAGATTTTACGTAAATTCATTGATAACTTTTGCTTCGAAAATTATTTCCGGTGTTGGAACCTCCCTAAAACAGGCGGACTGTGTCCTATATCTATCTCTTCGTCAGTTTCTTACAAGTTCATTTGATTTTATTAGTGTGTTGTCGTTCTTTTTTTTGATTTCAGATTTGGGCCATCCTTAATTATTAAAAACGGAACTTCGAACTATCATCATCATCCCAACCTCCATTCCCATCCTTATCCCCTTTTCCTTCACCATAGCATACCATTCGTGGTCCCCATCAAGTCACGAAACCTTTCGAGCACAGTTAGCCACAAAACCTTTCGAGGTAAAAAAAGTCACAAAACCTTTCGAGGTAAAAAATTCCAAAACCTTTCGAGGTAAATAAAGCACAAAACCTTTCGAGGTAACTGAAGCACAAAACCTTTCGAGGTAAATAAAAGCCACAAAACCTTTCGAGGTAAAAAACTGCAAAACCTTTCGAGGTAAATAAGTCACAAAACCTTTCGGGATAAAAAGGGCACAAACCCTTTCGAGGTAAATAAAGCACAAAACCTTTCGAGGTAAATAAAAGCCACAAAACCTTTCGAGGTAAAAAAAGTCACAAAACCTTTCGAGGTAAAAAATTCCAAAACCTTTCGAGGTAAATAAGTCACAAAACCTTTCGGGGTCAAAAAGAAAAAAACCTTTCGAGGTAAATAAAGCACAAAACCTTTCGAGGTAACTGAAGCACAAAACCTTTCGAGGTAAATAAAAGC
>JAQFZX010000254.1:0-73981 GCA_034682405.1 Hydroisotoma schaefferi
TTATTTTGGGCTATGTTAAAAACGGATGCGGCTAAATTAACGAGGGCGGCTGTAATGCGCGACTTTACGGTAATTAAAACAAGAGGTAACCACCTCTGCTAAAAACGCTTCTTATTAAAATAAACTACGGATTACAATTTTCCAAAAATCACCCACTTTAAAATATAAATCACTGTTAAAAAAATAAAACTGTATCAAGATAAGATGTAGAAAAAAGTGAAGGATTAATATTAGCATAATAATATTATGAAGGCATCCTAAAAAACCAACCCAACAATGAACAATGTAGCAACCAATCCAACTTGGCATCCCTATCCATCCTCCGTTAACCTTTCATAGAAGATAAAAGGGAAAAAGTAAAAGATAGTTAACTGTTGAGTTTGCTTTTAATGAGAAGAAGAAAGCAAATCATGTTATGTTGTTTTTTTTACCAACCACATCACTCTTCTCTCCACCACCGCCCTTACTTTACCTTACAAGTCCCTTACTAAATGCTGCATACAGTCCAATATCCACATAACCACCAACTCGTAGTATTACTCAGGTATTTACAAAGATTAGCAGACAGCATACATAAATCTAGTGACACACGGTTGCATTCTTCCTGCCTATACATTTTAACATTAACTATTGTAAAAAGTATTCAGTAACGCAGTAGATTTTTTATATGCAAGCAAGCAACCCCTAAAAAGTCAATGTTATCATCATATTTCCTCAGGACTGTTTAGGGAAGATGCACTTGTTGAATGGGATGATGTAACTGTGACTCTGCTAGAAGAGTAGAGAGTCCCGTTCAGTTTCAACTCGGATAACTGTCTTCCTATCCCAGTCTCAGTAAAAGTATGGGATTCTTTACTAATGCTAATACTACTCTTACTAGTAGTAAGTAACTGAGAAATGGTGATAGAAGTACGGATGATGAGGATGATGATGAAACTATGATAGGTGGGGGATGCTCACCTTCAATCAGGTAACTTACCTGGTTTCTGACTGCCCTAACCAAACACAACACTGGGCTCATTCCTCCGTAGTCTGTACATCGGCCAACATCCACAGTAATAAGCGAGACTAGGACTCGTTTTACCGTAATCCATCCACCCTTACTTTAGTACGAGAATCCCGTTCAATCCACTTTTACTCTGCCTAACTACTATTTCTACCATTACCACTAGTTATCTCGGTTTAACAGTATACCTACTACTATTAGGTACTGTTACTGGTATTTTTGGTACGGTGGGGTGTATCGGAATTCATAATGGATTTTAAAAATAAAAGTAAAGTTTTCAGAAAAAAATATTAAAATAAAAGTGAAATTTCAAAAATTACTTTATTAGTTTAATGAAACTTTAATTTTTCAATCTAGTAAAATAATAGAAGCAAACGACTTCTTTAAAGTTAATCATTTAATATCAGTTAAACTGGTTAAAACATATAGAAGATACGCTTATGGACGTTGTTGGAGCATTCTGCTTAAATGTTATTGATAACTCTGACATAGTTTAGTGACTTTTAACCATAATTTTATCCCATTTGGGTAATTCAAATCGACTACTATGTTGCGTATATTTAGCCTTAAGATTGCTTACAAATTATTGAAGAGCAGAGCTGGAACAAGTGTACACAACAACTCTGCAAAGTGAAAGAAAATAACACGGTAAAAATACCGTACCGTGTGTGTGTTATTCTGCGGAAAGAGAAGAGAAAGGCTGGTTGACATTGAGAAAAGAATTAGTGTGACTTTTGCTTCCCTTTCCGAGGGACTTTGGCTCTTATTAAGTTACGTTATCTTAAATTTGACATTAAGAGTCGTGTGCTACTGATGAAGTGTATGCACTTGCCTGTAAGATGGATTAATTAATATTGAAGCGAGGCTTCAAAACTTGGTTGAGATAGCTAGCAGAATAATGGCTTCAATTTATGTAGCGATGATAAATAATTTATATGAATAAGTTTAGTGATCGGGCTGAAAGAAAGTATTCACTCAATTTGTATTTGGATTGGATCTTAAAACCTTGCTGAACTTGGGAAGTATTAATGGTAAGTAAAAGATTTAAGGTCCGAAACTTTCCTTGGCTTGTAGTAGCAGTGGCAGTAATCTGTGTTTATGTTTAATATTTAAAAGTAAACTGTTATTATTGTTTGGGAATATGCAAAATCACACAACAGTAGTAATAAAAGTGCAAACTTCATTGAGGAAGTCCATCATAAAATTATAATATCTTATATGCATAAAAAGTGCCGGTATTTACGCTACAGAATGGGAATTTAAACGCAGTTATATTACGGAAAATGCTATTATAATTTTGCATTATTGTACTTAATACAATAGAATGAACGATTAGTTAATAATTCTTCGTTGGGCAGGGTTCTAATGGGAATACCGTCATTATTACATTTTTAAGCTAGCAGGAGAATGCGACTTAAATTGCCAATCTTGCTTTTGTTGTATGCGATATGCATTTTTATCCTTTCCTAAAAGGGTACACAATAATGTCCCAGTCAAAATACGCATTCAAGCAGGTACTTCAGTCATTTCCCAGACGAACCAGTATGTTCCCTCTGTGCTTGTTGCAGGGGATACTTTTTATCGTCTGGAAAAAAGTATTTATCTTGCATCGTGGACACACTGTACCTTATTCTTATTGCACTGAGGAAAGAAAATACTATATCTGACTAACCAAAGGTCAAGGCACCTTTTTGAGGTTAAACTCCAGCTATAAGGGATATCAGTTGGAATAATATCTCTAAATTCAACCTTTGACAGCCCCAAAATAATTCTGAAGTACTCAAGCTTACTATGTTATATTCCCACATTACACAAGCACTAGCTTTAGGCCACTTGGTACCTTACAGTATTGTACATTGTACCACTGGACGTACCTTCTTGACACCCTTTATCATCCCAATCAGAATCAAACCCTTTCTCTCTTATTTAAATGCCACTTCAAAGGACCCCACTATTTAGTATAATTGTAGGCATAAGCAGGCTACTTTCAGCAGTTTATTAAGTGGATTATATGTATCTTGTCTAGTTAGGAATACAGTTACGTTAGGTTTTATTCGAGCAATTTCCCATTTTATTAATCTCCCTGTAACAAGTAAAGAGTAACGGATAGAATTGACTAGCATAAATTCAGCTCTTAAGGATTAGTGCGGCTAAGGAAGAAATCGAAATTACCAGCCGATTTTCATAAATCAAACGAATCTTTAGTTGTTTAAGCGCAAGTGTCATCTCGGTGACCGACATCGTTGGAAATAAGTGGCGCACATGTAAAACAAATTAATGCTCATTATAGCCCTCTAATTCCCTTTTAAAAGATATAAATATAAACACTGAATGTTTCATGTATCTATAAAGGGTACGGTGGTCTACTCTACTTCACGGGTAATATTAGCCTTTGTTTTAACATTGTGTGCCGATTTTAAATGTTAAACTAGGTATAGTTTTTAAAACTGATACACACGAACAATTAGGCATCTTTTTAAGATTCTAGCTAAGAAGGTAGGTAGGTAGGTAGGTAGGTAGGTAGGTAGGTAGGTAGGCTAGGCTTGTTCAAATAATATGAGAGATGACGATGAGTTCAAAATGTGCTATTTCTAGAGTAGTAGTAGTTAAAATGTAGAGAGAGAGATATTAGTGAGGTTGATGGTGATGGGTGGCACTTCACACTCAAATTAAATTCTTATTTACATATTCGCCTTATGAATGCTTAAAAATACGCACTGAAAACATTCTAGAAGTTAAAGAGCAATATAATAATAGCTAAGATGTTGGCTGTAGGAAGTAGGACTCGAAAAATAGAATTAATACGAGAATTCATATTCCTAACTAACGGGATCATGGCAGTTGGCTCATTTAGCATTAGATATTGCCTCGTTCTCCATAGAGGATCCGAGTATCTTGTGTTGTTCTTGTTCTACAAAACATAAAGTAATTAAATATTCATACCAGTTTTAAACGCTTCGAAAGGTTGTAAAAAGTTGATTATTATGGTAATACATGAAAAAGTTACAATTCGCAGTGAGACAACAAACCCGTAAAAATTTCTGGATTCATAAAAGTAAAACGCTTCCATCACACAGATTTATAAAAAGCTTCCACAAATGTGGAACACAAGCTTGTCCAAGCATCAGTCATGTTTATTGGAATAAAAGTAGTAATTCAACTATACTCTACTACTCCAAATAACAAAGACATTTCATTGTTTCAGTATTGTTTTCCAATCAAAAGCTTTTTCTATGAATTGACTGTGGTTAATTAACTAGTATATTAATCTTCATTTAAAGTAAAAAGCTTAATCTGGCAAGATATAAAATCAAATTTTTTTGCAAATACACCTACCATAATAAATACCATAGGACAATGTTTATGTACAAACCAAACCGTTATTCTTATAACATATTTGGTTACCTACCCTCTGGAGGATTGAACATTCTATATACTTTCAGAGGATCGTCACTAGTAGTAAAAATAAATGGGCTTGTCATTTCCCTTTTACATCCATAAGGACAAGGATTATTAACCGACTGCATCATCTCATAATCATGTACACGACACTGACAACGACGCTTTTATTTATCAGGAAAGGTAGCACTGTACAAGAGTATATGAAGAAGACAAGCTTCGTAAATGGGCAATTTTAAAACAAAGCTAAAAAGTTGTTGGCAAAAACTTTGGGAATTGTCAGGTGGAAGGGGAATTCATCCTTATAAAAAATAGTATCTTCCGTTTTAGCAACAGTCACAGTAGATCATAAAAGAGGAACGTTTTGTCGTGTTGTACGGCACAGGATGGAACTGTGGTCCAGTCCAGAGAGGTAAAAACTATTACCAAATATTGTGCTTTGTAGAAGTCAATCAACCCTTTAGTTATGTTATGTGGTTTGGTGATTGGTGGTGGCTGATAGGAAGGTGGACAAAAAAAACTCATTTTGATGACGCTTGTGATAACAATGTAATTTGACTTTTGACGAGGGGATGATGATATAAGACGTTTTTAGAATTACAATCATCTAACTTCGACATTGGTTGCTGGAGGAGGATCTTGCTGTTGCTATTTATACTTGTATTCAATCTCTAACGGTTATTTTAATATCACGGTTATGCTAGAACTTCCTGTGTAAGTAAAAGTTATTTATGCCTTCAATGGGATGCAACAAAGGTAGATACTTTATTTGATGGCGTTTAGATTTCATGAAGAGTAACTCGTTTTTTAAATTTCATAAATTACTAAATGTATTTCCTTTTCCCTGCTTTTCGGATAGATTCCATTGAGAATGTTCCCGTCCCGTAGAGAAAGAAAACAGGCATTATGAATGATGTGACTACTGCAACGTTAGCCAATTAACCACCCCCTGGTGATATTACACATTGTGAAATGCTTGAGGGTTATGGCCATTGTCGTTTTCATTATCATTAACCAGTTTATCAATGTCACACTCATAAAATACCATTCTTTCAGCTAGCTAAGCTCAGCCCTTCCTATGTTTTTACGTTCCTTATAACAAATGGAGGGCTGCTCAATGAGTACTTGAACTCTTCATCTTAATCTCGATTCTGTGATGATGAATGGATCATTGTTGTGAAGAAAATACATAAGGTAGACACACTGAATTAAACATTGCATTAAGGCGAATCCTGCATAAATGCCCTGTAGTCTTGTTCCGTACAGTTTTAAGTATGTTTTAAAGCTTACACAATAATTATACATATTATGCATATATATGTGTGTAATTTTATGTCTATCTCATTGTGACTATAAGTCCTTTGAACCATTTCTTTCTCATATTTCTACTACAGTATGTAATACAGCTAAGCACTTATTCTACTTACTCAAGAATAAGATTTGCATTAGCTGGTGTAGTTCCAGCATGAACGTTCTTTTAAATATTTGCACTTAATTCTTATCTACTCTAGAAGTTAGCTACGGGCCGGGAGTGATAATAATGATTTGCCAAAGGAACAACTCTCCTTAGCTAAGTAAGGAAGAAATTACAACCGATAGTCATAAGACACTGAGACTATATAGTTGTATTTATCATAATATTACAGAGGTTTATGTGTTTTATTCTGAGACTTAGCAAGTGTGAATGACACACCTCTACAGCTTTATCTTATTGTCTTGAGTGATGGTAATGCTTTGGTTATTACTGCCATACTAGAGCTTTATATACTGTTAGCCAGAGATAGTTATGCACAGTTCCATAATCTAATGACTGGCAACAGAGTGGGTAGAACGAACTGATGCAAATTATTGTTAACCTGAACAATCCAATTGTAAGTGCAGGGTGGTTAAAAGCTTTTTGGAATAAAAAAAAAGATGTATTTTCAAAAATGCAAAAGTTAAAAATAATACATTTCAAGAATATGAAAAGTTGCTGTTTAAAAACTCTCCTTTCATTTTTAAAAGTCCAAAAGCTTTCTGTTAATAAGCACCTAATAGATTTGAACATGTGAACATGTCAACGAACGCTTGGCAGAGTAAAAGTGTTCCACGAGATTTTGCTTACTAATTACTTTTACTACGCCTAAGCCGTGAATTATCTGAGCTATAATTTACTTTAGTTAGTAACATATTCATCGTGCAAAGTTAAGGCATAGGGCAGTTTAGATTTGAATTTGAACTTGAAAAATCCATTTAAATGAGCTAGGCAATAAAGGAAATGCTTTTTTGGTAAGTTATCTATTTCAGTGGTTGAATGACACTTTGATGGCTCCTCGCTTTGCATGATAATGTTATAATTTTTCTTTATTCACTGCTGTACCGTACCGTATATTATAGCGTGCTCGAACAGCACTGTGTCCCTCCCTTAACTCAGATCGGATAGTCAGTAGTTTATATTCAATGGAGGTAAAGCAGAAAGCGGTTAAAGGTGACTAATTACATTATTGCTTTTTGCTTGGATAGAAATTAGTAAAGTTAGCTTAAGCTACGGGCTATGATATTTGCCAAATTGGGTGCTAATAGGTTGAAAAAGTAAAACAAGCCGCAGTTAGTTTGAGGACAAAGTCCTTTTAAAAATGAGAGTCTGTGAACTGTTGATGAGTTATTTTTCAGTTTTAACCTACAGCGTGTTACATTAGGTGGGTTAGAGTTTAAGGACCTTAAGGTCGAGTCA
Organism: Hydroisotoma schaefferi; assembly: GCA_034682405.1. NCBI lineage: Eukaryota > Metazoa > Arthropoda > Collembola > Entomobryomorpha > Isotomidae > Hydroisotoma > Hydroisotoma schaefferi. The sequence continues at coordinate 7,119 of JAQFZX010000254.1, forward strand.
CTTTCATTAATTTAATGTGGTTAAAACTGACTTTTTGTTTTCAAATTTGAATACTAATTTCTCTGAACTATTGCTTTATTTGCTACTTTAGTGCTATAATTACCTCTCGTGGGTCAACAGTCTGTATAATTTTGTTTAAAAAATATGATAATTTTAGCAATTTCGAACTAAGGAATAGGTAGATGGATAATGCATTTTAGTCTAGTGAGGTCAGTTTTCTTAAATATATTAAATATTAGGTAGGAAGGAAAGCTAAAACTCAAATTTTACTAGGAATAATTGCTGCAGATCTTTTCTACTGAAAACAGTTTTAAAAACGTGTTTAATAATTTATTATGGTGGATCATGAACTTCAAATGTTAGTAAAATAATGCAACTTTTGTAATCTTTTTCTTTCAATTTCAACCAAAAATGTTTCCAACGGTAATTGATTCATTTGAAATAATTTATAATTCCTGGAGAAAGATGTATATAAAAAGTAAAAGAAAAAAGACCGAGATTGTGCAGATATTCGATTAAACATGCACACAGGTATGAGACATGCAACCAACCACCTATTAAAGTGATTATCAACAAAAGGGTTCCACTCTGCCTGAATCTGGCAACTGAGTAAAGAACAGTTAGTTTAACCCGAGGGCGAGTCCCGTTATGCAATGCAGACCAGCACTAAACTGGCTAGCATTACAATGCAATACTACAGTGCATCCATACCACTTACTTACGTTATTCATTGGTTCTGATAGAGTAAGTAAAAGGTAGTAAAAAAAGGCTTTATCTACGGTTCAACATACCTTTTACCTGCCTGCTACGACCTACCTATATATCCCAGTAAACTTGAACACCACAAAGCTAGAAAAGGTGCCTGTCTAGTTGTATTTCATCTGTTTACATATTATTATTCATAAAGGCTTGGTATAAGCTTGATTTTTAACGTATTTCAGACTTACAGATATATAGACTTGGGAAAAAAATTAAGGAGATTTTTACTTATGGAAAAATGAGAAGAAAGAATTTCGAGTGGGGAATGAAATTAAAATGGTGCTCGTTACATAGTTTGGGACTGGGTCGTCGATATGAGATTTTACTTTAGACAAAAAGCGTGTCTCTCTCATGGAGATAATGGAGAATGCTTTACAGTTTGTATATTTTTTAGTTGTTGGATTTCAAAAGAGCTTGAGCTTTCTTACTAAGCTAAGACCAAGGCTGTTCAATTTGTATGTTGTCATTGAAAGATGTATTAAAATATGGAGTTTGTACTGGAATTTAAGATTGTTTTGAGTAGAAAATTGTACAATTGATCGTTGAACTTGAAACTATGCAAATAAATCAATAGTTTATATTTATATTGAACAATCTTAGTGAATCAAGGTTTTGGGCAAAATATATGCATGTCACTGTCAGTCATCTAGTGTCACATATGCAGAGATAGAGCTTCGGCTTTAATCATCAATGAGATTTACTACGAAAAAGTAAAGCTTTACTTTTACTCCATTTGACCTTACATTTTTTTAAAAAGGTTTAATTTAAAAAAACTTTCTTTCAAGCATTTGTAATAGTTTAGAACTAAATAAGTGGGGTGTATTCAAGTCTTTAGTTTTTATTACTGCAATAATGTGTACATTGATGCAATTTATACTTCAACATTCAACTACCAGTGTAGGTTGTATTTGTATATGAATTTCACTTAATAAGAAACTAATTATAAAAAGTGAATAATTTATCCGAACTGTTATGTGCAAGCGATGATAAAGCTCAACTGTTATTTTACCGAGAAACTGAGCACAAGATGCCCAATTTTACTTAAAAACGTATGAGATCCAATTCTTTTACACCATCATTCCTTTCTAGAAAGTAATTAGTCCTGGTAAGTAAAGAGAAAAACGCAATATCATCGGAAATAATTTGCAGATCCATTCCATATGTTAACGTTTATCTAGAAATATGCCACTCCGCTCGTCTATAGTCTTAGTTTAATCTTTGCTTAATTCAGCGTTCAGTACTTGGACTAACCCATAACTACACCATTTATGAGACATAATTGCTCATGCCAAATATATATTTCGCATAGACTCAAAAGAATTAATGCATTTAATTTACCAATGAATATTTAAATACATTAGTAGAAGGTATGCATAGACTGTGAAGGGGTATTATTTCTAAGATAAAATTCTCTAAACCTTCCAAACTAACCCCATCGGTTTTTTATATAACCAATTGAAAGCAGCAAACAATTAATTACGAGCATTAGTTGCAACTCTGAAATCTAAACCGTTAACGAAGGATATTAGCCACACTTTTCGTCAGATTATGCTATACAAATTCTTTGTTACTTTTAAGTTAGTAAAGAATGAACGGAAGAGCTAGACAGTAAGGATTGCAAAGAAGAGAAAAAGTCTGATTTTTATTGTTTGTGAACAAACGGTATAATCCTACCCGTATTATGCAAGGGTGAAAGGAAGACGGCAGAAAGTAACAGAATCAAGTAAAAAACATGCTTGCATTCACACTACAGACAATACTAAACAAATCATCACTATACATCATGGGGAAAGGGAACTGTAAACCTTTAAAAGTGTTTAATTTACTTGCAAATAATTAATTGCAGCAATCAACACGGGAAACATAGTCTTACAACATGCGGAACTGCGTTGAGGCTTTTTAATTAATATAATTACTTAAAGACTTTACTGTATCTCCGGATCGGTGGGCGGGCATAACAGATCCTTTCTAAAATTTAGAGATTGCGGCTATAAATGTCAATAAGGTACATGATGCATGTCCAAGATCAAGAATAAGAGATGAATGAAAGAGTCTTTTAAGCACCATTTATTCTTTAAATGGTTTTACGAGATAATTATGGCAAAGAACCTCATTCAACCGAACCGACTAACTTATCAATATAATAAGCTAGCGACAAAGCTAGCGACGGTGCAATTTAAAGTAGTTTAATTCAAGACAAGGAGGATGATCATTATTAAAGTAGGTAGGTAGACATCCTATGTTTAGTTGGAGTTATAGTCAAAGTAGTAGCACTGTTAGTTACCTTAACTATGACAAGATCTGCACTGGTATTATGATTATGGCAGGTAGAGTTTATACTGCAAAAAATCCTTGGAAGGCAATGACCGACCGCAGTGTATAAAAAAATCCCCTTGCAATTATTGTGTGCAAAAAAATTGTGCGATAATACCAGCAGACGGTGATACAACTTTGCTACCGTTCCTATCAAGTTACGGTATTGTTGGGGTGTCTGCTTGTGTGCAAAATGCCGGTACACAGCCTTGCTTAATATTTTGCACTGAAAAGTACTTTTACCAGTTCATGTTCAATGTTATCCTATCCTGCGTTATTGCTTGCTTACCTTGAATTCGCATCAGAACGTTAGAACGGGTGGAGGAGGTTTACTTTCTTACTTTTCGCACGTTTGCGGATTTTTTCTTGTGCTTTGGTGGTATTTTTGCAGGGAATTTTACCGTAAATGTTAACATTTTTGCTTGTGGTTGTTCTTTTTAAGCAGAGATCGTTATCGTTTGTTTCATAGGACATTTTAGAGAAGTGCAATTTTATGAAACCGAGAAAAGCGTTACTATTGCATTGGTTATGAGAAGAATCACCCAAAAATAAATTTCTTGGTTCAAGTCACGATTATTTTTCTGGTGATTAAAATTTTAAAGTAATTTGTCTGTTAACTATCCGTAAAAAAAATTAAGACTGCATAGTATTCCACTTATTATTAAGACTGGTAAAGTTAGGAATTATTATTTTTCAGTTTGAAGGATTGATATTAAATATACAAGTCTCGGTTAGAAATAAAAAGTCTCCGTAGCTTGCCCTTTCGACCCATTTAACTGGCAATTATTTATAGGGAAATTGTACTGCATTCTAATGGGATACAAAAATAAAATGGCTCACAAAAAAGAGCAGCAGTGTTATCATTTTATTCCATAAATATTTTATGTAACGCAGTTAGATATGCAATGCAGGACTTGACATGAGGTTGGGCAAGAGAATAAAATAACTTTTTATTAGGTGTTACAGTTACGGTAATTTTTTGTGTATGGATGGCGAATTTAGAGTGCGCTACGAATAAAGTCCCGTTAGATTTACTTTTGCAGACTTCTCGTCATTCATACAGCCTATTGTAATATTGTCATCCCTTGGAAAGCCAAGTATAAAGTTGGCTCGTTCTATTCATAGTTAGTTTAATGGTTCTGGGTAATTCTTTAGCATGTCTTTTGGTAGTAGGAAGTCTACTGTTAGAGTTGACAGTTAAATTATGTTATTATTACTGTAGAATCGGTTGAAGTTCACTCTTATAAATGTACGGTTTCCATTCTGCTTCTCATACTATGTAGAACTTTAATTTACAGGGTGGTTTACCTTTAAAATAATAAGAAAATGAAGACTCATCCCTCAGGACAATGTCATAAAGAATCCCAACAAATTTTCATAAAATCTTCAATACACACTAACTAATAACAATAACTAACCCAGACCTATCCAATCCACTTCTTAAAATACAGATTTAATAGAGTATCTGAGAAAGTCTAACAAACAATATTACAAACCCTTTTCAGTATTACGGTAAATGTTAAAAATAAAATACCATATAATAAAGAATGGGGCAGTTGTTCACTGTTACAAAGTTGATGATTGTTCAGTAATAGTAGTTACACATCGGAAATGGAAGGCCAACTAGAAGTATGATTATCCCTAGATTTAGGTATGAAGTGTTGAGAACTTTTGCAAGCATGACATAATAGCTCAACCCTTCTTGTAGAAAGAAACGGTAGACTTGCTAATTTTCAGGAAGGAAGTTCGCAAATTCTTTTATCCTCGCCAAACCAAGTTCAGTCACTGTTAGTAGTATAGTAAGTGTAAAGTAAAAAGTAAAGCCGTTCTTTCGTTTGGTAGAGGAACAGTGGTAAAAAAAATGATAGGGAATTTTGAGCACAAAAGCATTCGTTTCGTACAACAGGTTCTTATAGTAATTCGAGTAGTGGGAATTTGGGATATGTGGGAGAATCCTTGCCGAATGAGTGAGCACCGTTTTGATCCCAGATTAGAATTACCTACATAATATTTTTGTACTTTCTTGAAAAGAAAAAGGTTGCCCGTGATATTTACAACGTATGGCAGAAAAAGTAGCTTTATCCCATAACAGCAGGATAAGGGTAGGTAGTTAGGTCTTACTTCAGGTTTGAGAGGTACTACTGTTTGTTGTATAATGCAATGTTATGCACACCGTACCTATCTCATGCAGGCAAGTTCATCGTCCTGGGATAACCCAATTGTTTACAGTCTTACTTACGGAGGAACTCAACAATGAAAACAATTCAACAGTGAGATGCACCACGAAAGACCACTTTAAATTTTTCTGCAATCTCCTCAACTGCTGTGGCCATATGCTGTGATGTCCTGCTTAAACTAAGCTCATGATAATCATAAAATCCACATCATCGTGCGAAATATGCAACTTTTATATCATACTTTTGATTACGGTTGAACTTTACTGGTTGGTAATTCTCCTCAGAGTACTACAATCTCATCTCATGCATCGTTTCGACGTGCTGTTTTTGTTATTTAATCGTAAATTCAATCAATGGGATTGGGAATTTGGGAAGCATGCATGTGTAATAATACTTGGTGTAGTCGTAAAAACAAAATTTGAGACAGAATCCTAAAGATTTTTGGGCAGAAATATGTATGTGTAAGAAATAAATAACTAAGTCCACAATGTTCCAATATAAGAGAGCAAGAGTAGAAGTACCTACGATTTATGTATAGTGGTAGTAGTATCCTTATCCGATTTAAACTAGGGACAAAACGGTAAATTCCCATGAGCTTTAGCAATTACAACAAAGTGGAATAAAGTAAAACTGTGCTAACTGTAAATACCCTTTCTTTCACTATCTCTTCTTATACTTTGTGTCTCGGGCTTCAAATCACTATGCCTGTCTTTGTAACAATTTGTAAGCATTATGATAGGTCTCGCTTTATGGCGTTGTTGCGTCTAATTGTAGAGGATGAGATCTTTTAAACAATTTATGCAGACCAATGTGCTATCCTTAGCTAGTGTACAGCACATCTTAACAAACAATTTCCTTTGTTAGGTTATTAGGTAATTCGTCTCTCTCCCGAAGAAGTTGAGTTAAATTACCAGAGCTAATTGAAAAATGAAGTTTACGGTTATAGTATTCTACGGTTATGTATCCGTGTACCAGTGTCGAATTTATTGAAGGAAAAATGCCATAGAATTATAATAGGAAGTTCAAGGCTTAAATGCATCTCTGTTTTTGAATAATATTGTTTCCACATTTTCCCTTAGAGTATAGAATAGTATTCTCTAAGCATTTTTCAACCCTGGAAGGTTATCAATAAGGTGGAATACAATACAGTCTTAAGAAAAAGAATCATAATCCGACCTTCAACTTAATTAGAATTGACTTATTGAATATTAAATATATTATTCATTTGGTTTTTGTATTCATTTATTTGTTTAAGATATTTGTTTGTTTATATATTTTTTGTTTAAGAATTCATTTATTTTACCAAGGGTGACTGCTATATCTATTTGAGAAAGGATTAAATGTAAAATGTAGTTACAACTATTGCTGGAATTTGTTATTGTCCAGAATTGAGTTCCTGCTTACTTTGCTACGCATTCTTTGAATATTAAGTACCTACGTAATACAAGTGAAGGCCTCTCAAGGAACCCTGGGTTTCCTTGCATTGCCTTTAGCAAAGGTTCATGGAGAAACTAAAGGCATTTCATTTAATCTTTCCTCCAGGAAGTACAGTTAACGGAAAGTTACCGTTAGGTTTTACTATTTAGATGTAAATGCAAATAGTCGTATCTTGAGTACCAGTTGTGGTAATACACAAGAGATTAAAGTATTGAATCATAACAGAGAGGGTGGACGTAACGGGCCTTTTACACCCTTGATGGTTGAACAATAGAAAAAGGGAGCTTGCTATCAACAAGAATTAAAAGTTATGACTACTGCTGTGATCGTGTTGATGAGTTTAAACAAAGAGTGAAGGTTAGAGCCAGGTCAGCGAACTATGATACAGAATATGTACGGTAGTATTATCACCACATAGTAGGTCTATCGGAACTAACAACACTAGTATTTTTACTTGCACTACTTTTTTGTGATAATTAGTAGTCCTATATGTACATTAGTAGTCGGATATGTCTGGAAAATAAATTGATTTAAAATTGGTAAAAAATATGGAGCAGCAGATGGATAGAGAATTTAACTTTTAAACAATTTCATTCCAATATTGAACTTCGATGGCAAAAAGCTATAATTTAAAAAAATAGCCCATTACTTCATCTAACAGTAACAGTTTTGAATTTTCATCACTTGACTGGGACATGAACTCTGCATCCTCGCATTCAAAACAATGTTTACTTCAGGGTAAGCAATAATGAAAGGAACTACTACTACCAGACTACCACTACTACTACTACTACTACTACTACTACTACTACTACTTATAATTGGTACGCATAAAGCAGAATGAAAAAATTGGCAAGGATCGTTTACATCAAGACTAAAGGAAAAAATGAAACCGGAAAGTTGTCGAACCTCGTACCAGTTGTTGGGTAATTGTACACGTAGCATGTAATTTACCTGGCTTTGACTCGTGCTCGCCAACCTTGCAATTTTTTCTTCAACTTCCTTTTTGCATACTACATAAATAAGTTTTCAAATGACGATAAGTGAGTTATTTCAATATGAAATTGCCCGGAACCTATTTACAATAATGTTATTTTTGGCTTGAAATAATTCAATGTACGATAATTGGTTTCTCTTCATCAATCATCATGCTTCTTCTGATTCGATCATTGATCCCTATTAATTCCCTTGCTTTGTTTTAGTTTGTTTGAGATCGTTTCAAAATTTTGCGATTGCGAGATGAATCTCTATAATTACAATTTTTATTCATAATGTTAAATGCCCAAAACAAATGCAGCCCTTTGGTATGGCATAACCTGAACTCCCGAGTTCATCTACCTTTACTTCCTATCTTTATCAGACCTTCTTGGTTGCAATCTGTCCTTCAATCCCGTAAATATTTCATCATTGCGTTGACTTCCTAGCCTCTCGTGGTTGATTGTAAATGTTTTATTTCATTTTACTGATATAGTGAAGGGAAGTAATGCTTAAGGATACTTAAACAACTGCGGAAGGGAAAAACCTGTAACCCTCTCCTTGACCCTTACCCTTTCATGCTGTAATGTATATCTACATAATATAAATCCTCTCTTTGCTGGACAAAAAGTATTACACATTTATCTTTATTGTTGTATCATATATCTGTCATCTGTACCATGCCGATCACCGGATAATGGGCTACCATTCAAGTCAGCAACGGGAACTTTTCGTTTCCTGATTATTTTCTATTATTCCTCGGTAGGTAGGTAGAGTACTTGTACTTTACTTTCCAGCCATGTAATAAGATGTAATAGAGATGTATGTACAATTACCAGAGCTAGTACAACGTGCAGGCTGCTCCCTTGGAAGGGTTAGCAATTGAAATTTCAAATGGATCTACTTTCATATGCATTTAAATTTACACTTACGTACAACCTCTACTCGGGCTCCAAGCGGTTGAAATAATCGTAATGGCATTGAAAAGGCCACTGACTCCTTTTGGGATCGTGAACTACATATAGTATATTATTGCGTTACGCACTATTCTTTTAACGTAATGAACTAATGGTTCTAGTTGTAAATAGAGATGGGTAGCAGTTGATGGGTTAAATCTTGATTTAGTTCAATCCATCATTTAATGTCAAATCCTTCTTACATTGTTATTTATTAACGATGGAGAAATGTATCACGACGAGGAAAGGGCTAGGAACTCTCCGAAGGCCGGGTTTACCGATTACGATTACGAAGGATCTCATAATCTCAGCTCATGAAGCAAATTTAATTGCAGTTTGCACTGGATGATAGTATTAACACTATCGATTTAACTAAGTAATTTCTCCTAAGATACACAGTAGTTCTGTTTCCAAACATTCTTGGCGTAAATGACCGGTGGTTTGGAATTGACTTTAGTTCATTAAGCAACTGATAATTAAATTAAATCATTAATTATATCTCACCTGACCTGACTTAAACTAAACTCTAGGAACAGTTACCTAGTTTAGTGGATTTAATATCAAAGAAAATACAACGGCAGATACACTTAGGGGACTGGCCGCGTTTGAAAATTGATCAGTTATTAAATTTGACAGCTTGTTGACATCTTTGTAGTAAAATTCATCGTTACCGTTTGGGTTTAAAAGCTAAGCCTAGTTTTAACCTTTTGTGCTCACGAGCGAATAACGACAGTGATAATTTGTATAAGGAAACCTGTGGTATCTTAAAAGTTTCACTAAGCTAGCTGATGTAAGAAAATTACAGTTACTTTTTACAACAGTAGTAAAGTTATATGCCTTCGGGACTTGGGCTGTTATTTTTACTTTATTTAGAAGTTTCCTCCGAACCTATCCTTCAAACTGCATTTATAAGTTATGATTAGGAACGACTTTATTAGTATTGGATGATGTTATAAAGGCAATAACATAGGTAATGAGGTGATGAGAAGGACACTTTAAAATAGTTAGCAATGATATGCAAATAAAAGTGAATATTAATTCTAATTTGGAAACATTTTATATTTTTTGCTTATAGAAAATCATCGGTCTGAATCGGATTCCCATCCACTCACCAATTTTGGACTGGCTATCTAAGAAAGTGATATAAGTAACTTGATCCTGCCATAAAGTTCACTCATCTCATCTCATAGAACAATCCTCTCACCTTCCCTTAACTTACACTCTCTGCCTACAACACAACCCTGTTCAACAAAAAAGGTAAGTCTTATGCCAAATTATTATGCAAATATATAATTATAATAAAAAACATTTCTTCCGATGCATAGAAAACTACTGCTAGTCATAGACCATTATATTCCATTCTATCCACACCAGAAGAATTAGACAGGTTATTGTAATAAATTCTGCGTACATATCTAGGATTGAGAATGATAAATATTTCATGGGCAAGTTTGGCTCATGTTTTAACTAATTTGCAGATGGGAATGGAATGAGGTTTTGCGGAAGTACATTACAGAAAGTAAATTAACCAAAAATAGCTACAGGCTAAAATATGATCAGGACATTTTAGGGCCTTCATGGACACTGACTTGACTGCATTGCTTACCAAAGGTAGTCTCAGTTTGCGTATGAAACACAAAAATGCGAGTTAGCTGGTTCTTGTAAAAATTTAGCAACCCTGTTGAGAGCTAGATAGCTGGATTACCTAAAATCTAGGAAAAAGTAGCACTTCCTAGCGAGAGCTCATTTGGCTAGTCTATTACGTGTAAATAGTTCATATGCTATTATCATCTAGTTAATGGCTCGTCGTAAATTTATAGTTTATAGTTAAAGAATAACTGACTACCTGCCTACCGTGGTGTATGCGTAGTTAGTGCTTTGTAGGAGCAGTAGAATATTTAACACTTGAATTATTATGGATGGATGTCCGAATTAGTATTTGACACACAAAAGTTTACCGTTCTCTCACTCTTTTTTACTCTGCTTGGGTTACATTCGCATAGCATAGAATATTTGAGATGCCACCGTAGCATTGACGTTTGTCCTATGGTACGGTGCAGAGCTATTATTACTACTTAAGAGAGTAGGATAGGATAACTATAGCACAATGGGATGAACTGTCAACCAAAGTCATTTAACTTTTAACCAGCCAGGACCAAAGCGTATGTTACCTTATAAAATAATCCCTTAAGTAATTCATTACCCTAATTTCGATAAAACATCTCAAAACTAAATGATTGCATAGAGCGAGCAGAATATTACCTATTAGCAATTCTCAAATCAATGTAAAATCGTTAATATATCGGATTTCCGATTGCCTTGCTTAATTCTTAATGTAATAAGCCCGACTTCATATTAAATTCAGAATTACATAGGAACAAGCAACAGACTGTTTACCAAAATGAACAAAAGGAAGACTTGCTTTGTTTAATGTGCAAATGTTAATCCCCAGCTAAAAAATAAGAGTCGCTTGGGTAAAAAAAAATAACCAAAACTTAATTATAAAAGATTCAATTGTAGCGAAAAAAAGGTATCTATCTCATCAACCAACCTATCGATCTCCTGCAATGCAGACATACACTGAACAAGGGGCTGTAGTTGTAGCAGTTGTACCCATGAAAGTTGTGGGGTAAGGTATACTTTGTACCATCATTATTTTTATACGGGATAGCCTGGGAGTTGAATGGGAAGAACCGTTAGGTAACTTTTATTGTTACCTCACTCTTGATCATCATCCTTAGCTCAGCATCCACCAAGTTAAGTGGTTGGATCACTCATGTAGACGAGGCCAAGTTCGACGAACTCTAGAGTGACAGTGACCCACTTCCGCTAGATGAACATAAAAGATAATAATTCCCACCAGTTAGACCTAGCTCTAACTACTCGTGATAATGCATGGGTTTACTCAGAATATAACATCATTCAGGGGATTTCTTGTGGCGTTTATGCACTCTGAAAGTTCATTAAGATTTGGTTAGGATGATTTTAGTAAAGTCAATACATATACGAAGAAGTTAAGGCTAGAATGAGTAAAAGTTTCAATAGGTGGAAGTTTCATTGGTATTTTGCTCGTAAATGTATGCAATAAATTGAGCTTTTGCATAGAAGAATGTCAATGTTGTATTTGGGAAGTAAAAAAATATTAACGCTACTAATAAGATACTCTTCACATTGACAGAAATATAATTTAGTGAAGTCTTACAGAAATATTAATGCTTAATTATAGTTTTTAGTTTGTGATTGATTATATTATTAATTATCGAAATCACTTTGCGTCATATTTATCGATGGTAATTATCAATAGTGATTGATTAGTCGTAGAAAAAGTCGAGAGTAATAATGGTGGGTGATGAATACCTTATGCTTCCATCAGAATAAGCAATAGCATTATTAATCTACGAACTAAGCGTTTAGATGGAATTATAAATGACTCTTTGAATATCATCTTGATGCGAGACTTTTGGCTACCAACTTTATCATGCACAGTATTATTGAAGACAGTGATGTACACTATAAAATGTTAGTAGAATGAAGTTTACTAACGAGAACAAGACAGGTAGGCTGAAGATGACGAATCTTCTAGTAGGTATTTAACAAATGAAGGTTTCAGCAGAACAGGAAAGTAGATTAGGTTAGGTTACTTGACTACAACATCTTAGCTTACGTGTCCAAGTCACATTCTCCGAAGGATAATTTTGTCTTTGGCCTATCTCTTCAACATGGTTGCATTGCATAGTATTCAGTAACAAACTGGCAGCATAAGCAGTTTAGTAGAAGTTTACTCCACATGCTAAATTAATTTAGTTTTTATCTTCCTCAAGTTGTCAGTATACGAAATCTGTAGTTACAAAGTCCTGAAACAAAGCTTTCTAGCAGTATCCATGAAATATTGTTAATGCTTACGATACTAAATTAATAAACATCCAAAGGCTCTATCTAAGGTTGTTTTAAAGATCAAATTTATGCTGTGTGTTTCATACATGGGAATTTGAATCATGCTTAAAGTCCAAATTTCCCTAGTTTTTCTAACGACCTACCTAAATTTAGATGAGGCAACTTTTCCGTGTTTTACCTATGCATATGTGGGACTGTAAAAAAAAGGCAGCTTATCTTTAGACAAACCACACCGCGACCAACCTGATGAAAAAGTGTCCCACTTACTTCCAAGAAGTCTTGACTTGACTATATAGTAATCCTCTGTCTAATGGCTATTTTCATCAAACCCTACGCACCGAATAGACCTTCATTGTTCTTATTCTACTTCATAGCGCAGAAAATAATAAAAGTTATTGGTATAGGTATTTTTTTTGTAAACGGGAATAAAATGGATGACACTGACACAGTTTTGAAAGGGTTCTATTGAATAGAAGTATCTAGAAGTACTGGATCAGTTTGATGAAAGGTTTATGTTAAATTTCTTTTTATCGATGAGGAATTTAAATGCAGTAGAATTTGTATCACGTAGCAAGTTCATGGCCACCTTCTTGACATTTTTATAAAGCCTACCCACTATGCTCTAGATCATTTACACCACTACTGACACATACCGTGAGCGTGGTGAAGACTGCCTGTTGAAAGAAACCTTTTTCATAGAAGGCTAAATTAAAACAATCATAAACTACCTCCTGGAACTAACCCAATTTTACTTCAAAACTTAAGTTTACGGTAAGGCAAGATAGTCACAGTCCACTTGTACAATCCTCATTGCTTTAAAAAGCGTCTGAACTATGCATGAAAAAAGTCTACTCTTTTTCTAAGGTATAAGATAAGGGAACCATGATCGTTGCAGTTGTATAGTATATGCCATTTACATGGCTCAAGAAACTGATAAAAGTATGCAGTGGTACTTAAGCTGTTTTGGAGTTAAAAGGGCGAACAAGGGATAGTTTCAGATAAATAATGCGAGCACTTTTATTCTTATTTTCTTACCCTTGTGATCTAAAAGTAGAAAGGAACCTTCCTGGAATTGCCACACTACTGGCCCAGTTAACCCTTAAAAAGTGAAATAAATTCCAAAGTAACAAAAAACATTCATAATTGTTTTTCTTCTCTTTGTTTGCTTTAGATTCGTTGACAGTTGAGAAACTGAAACAGGCGATAAATAAAAATGGAAAACATAAAAGAATCACAGCTTTACTGTGATAAATTGAATAGGTCGATTGACATTTCTTGGGAAACTTTTGTCCACTAGTTTGTGGACTCAGGTCGTGGAAATTATGATTCTTAGAACGGCTAAACTTTCTTCTATTGTTATGGCTAAACTTTCCATCTTAAAAGCGGAAGCTTTGTCACTGGAAATGTTTATTGAGACATTAATATTCTTGGATAATTAAATAATATTTTTCCAAAACTTAGACCGAGTAAAAAAAAATTAAAGTCAGTACTTTGGAATTAATTTAAAAGTTATTTCTGGTGACCCCAACTATGGATATTAAAAATGAGCGTCGCCACTTAGATGAGTCATGCCTGACAGTAATAACTAGTCTCATGATGTTGTATTTCGTAGCTTATCATCCGTCAGGATCAGGATTAAGGAGAATAATGGTCAGAATTGTATGAGGCATACTTCATACAAAACCATCAACTAAAACTTATCAGTAAATGGTTCAATTGATTCTAAGCTTAGAAACTGTCTACAATCTGACAGCGGCGTTCGAACCAATTGAATGCAGGGTTAGCAGGTGAGACAAATACGGGATCGACCTTGGATCTGTTTAAGATGATAAACACATTAATTTAATTTAACATTCATTTTTGTTAAGAGTACAAATCTACATAAAACTAAGAGTTAGTCAGCCAGTAGTAACGCGACAGTAATGATGGTAAAAGTAATCCTGCCAGTTTAAGCAGGACGGGGGTAAAGGTGAAGAGTTCATCATCCTTTAGAACAATAAACTATATAAATCAAATAGCATATTTACTATTTTATTAGCTGCTCCATACTGTAGTTTACTACTATTATTACAATAAAGTATTAAATGAATTGAATAATCTGTTTGAACTCGTGTAAACGATAGGATTCGAGTGCATTGCAGGTTACTCAGTCAGGTAGGCGTTTCATTATTCGTTTTTACTGATGCTGCTACATAAAACAAGCTGAATAGTATTGGATGCAATTTCATTGTTGTGGGAATAAACAAGGTAGACGAGGCTGAACTTGACATCCTTCATGGTTCATCTTAGATTTCTTAAAAAAACTTAGCAGAGCTAGCAATATGGCTATAACAAGTATTTTTATTAGTAGTGCAGTAAGGTACGCAAGTTATGATAGCAATTCAATATTTATTTACAACGATACTTTTCCTTTACCCACTTGGCAATTCCGAAAAAGCAATTACGAATACTTTGAGCAAGCGTTTAGCTTGATTACTTAAGTGTTCATGGCATAAATGTCCTTTTTAGTGTCCTATGTCTCTTCAGCCTGGCTAAAACGGTTAAACGATATTTATTACACTTAATACCCACTGAAATAATACCCGAAAGCGTTTGAATTGCTGTTAGTTAAGTAGTAATAACTAAACAGGAAAAAGAGGAGTAATCTTGGAAGCATAGTTTCCTTATTACAGCTAGTGTAAATTAATTTAATTGGTTTCAATTGAGGAAAATCGTAAGTCCATAGTAAAACCAACAACTCTCCACTTTCATGCAGTAAAATTAGCCGTTGTTAGCAGCCATACTCTCATTATCTGCCGAACGGTGCGGTCTTCAGCATTAAATTAAAGTCAATAGTCAATCAAATATCTATTGTGATACAGCATTTTAAATGGATAATGGAGATAAAAGGAATGAATAAATCAACTAACAACTAAGATGATGATTAATGATGATCGATGAGCAGTAATGCTAGTTTAGTTACTGGTTAAAAAACCCACTTGCGGTTTTAAGACCAGTTTTTCTCTACTATATAAGCTTGCTAAATTTTATGATTTTTTAGTTGAGATGCGATGTTCATATTATTACATATAATCTGGCACTTCAGTAAGAGGTAGCAAACATCTTGATAGAAAAGGTTACATAATGATAGTTGAGTTTGGAGCAAGGTAGATTAAGATTTTATTGGTTTATGAAGAGGATAAGATGGAAAACGTGGTCGGGATTTGAGGGAGAAAGCAATTACCTGAATACTTACTGCATGATTATGATTATGCCATACTCCTTATCAATGTGTATTGCCAAAAACCACATTAAATAGTAGTAGTGTAACAGCAAGTAGAGAGGACGATGAACTTCTGAGCCCCAGTAGCCTACTGAACTGATCATCATCATCTATCTCAGTCAAGTATTACATAAAAAACTGGTATGGTATTTACCAAAGTTGACTCACATTATGATGCCAATTCTCATGCCAATTTATAGGAACTTGGGTACAGTAAATCCTCGTGTGAATGCTTGTTATTGTTGGGGACTATAATGTTAAACATGAAGATTTAAAGTTGATGCATACACTATTTAATAATGCAATTACCAGCTTGCAAGAAACGGCTAACTTGCTTACTGAATGATGCCTGTTTTGTTCGTGCGAGTAATTGCGGTGCAGTATTATTCCCAGCCGAATTACTGTACCTTTCGTCGTCTTGATTTGGTTTAGTAAGGATTTATTATCTTGTGAGCTTAAGATTGCTGTAAATTGCAATTGTATTCTTTTACGGAGGGTAACATGTTCCTTTTAGTCTACCCATTGTAAAAGTTTCAAGAGGAAGTAATGCTCAAAAGATGTAACTTTTAATTAACTTTTCTGTTCCGGCTGTACGGATGGTCGACTAGCATAAAGTGCAAAAGGGCTAAGGCTTTATTACGGAAGTTGGAAATGTCTGCAAAGAGGATTCTTATCCAAACGAAACGCTACCGTCACCCGTCACGTCTTCATTTATTGTTTAATTTTAAAATGAAAAAAAAATATCCTAGTAAATCGATACAGGAAATTAATTATATTAAATTATAAAAATCATCAAAATCAGTCAAGACGCCGGTTGGTCAATGAAACTCGTAATTAGATTATTAATTTATTGTATTGAACAGCCATGAAGAGTACTCAAAGCAAAGTTTGTCGTTTACAAAAAATAAAGAATAAGAGTAAACTGAGTTCATCTGGTTATTTATCATTTGGCCAGGTCAATTTTTTCAGGGTTGGATTATCCCCTTCCTGCCTCTTCCGACTTAGTCTCGGCACTCTAATCTAGTCATTGTTGGCAGTGCAGTAGGGTAAGTATCACTGGACAAGTTAGACAGTCACGTAAAATGATAATGAATGAAATATACCCTTTCGACGGCCATTTCTACTGGACTGAAGAGAAGGGAGGCAAAGCCATTTGGTTTATCGTACGTTTGGAACAAATACGATGAAAGAATTAGTCCTCTACTTATAAAAAGACACTTTCGGGGAATTATAGGTCAGGCAGGCTGAAAAACTTAAACAACATTCCCTTCGGTATTGTTTTGCTAGAACTTTTAAAAAGAGTTTAAAAATACAAATAAATACGTGTTCGATTTCCTCATCGCTATGAAACACCTAAATATTTCACTTAACTAGGAAGGAATGGTAGAATGTTTAAGGGTACCTATGTATGGTTAATACACGCTGTAAATGAGGAGATACAAATTAACCACAAAACAGAATAAAATCCCTCATAGACCTGGACTGGACCCTTTTATTCTAATCTCCTTGCCCTTTCTTGCAAGGAAAAGTTTCTCAACCATTTCTAACCAAGAGTTCTTCCTAGCAAGGTTCGAAATAAAGTTCAAGTTAACTGACTTTACCAAAGATAGTGTCCATATTTGCTGATCTTGTTGTTCTTATAATCAACGGTTGGTTCTTTCGCTGCTGTCAAATCCAGAGTGTTCAACACACATTAGGGAAAATTTAATTAATACAAAAAAGTGGTATTTTAGCTGGCTAAACATTAACGTATGCGTTCATGGTGTGCATAAAACAACAAATTAACATTTGGGCGAAGCTGGATTTTGTCTCCTTTCCTGAAAAACTCTTCTGATATTCGGTGTTTAAATTTATAATTCTAGTGACAGCTTCCAGTTGTATGCAGTCGTCTATCCCTGAAGAGTTTACATTTACCATTCATCGCATTTTAACGGGCATGGAGTAACCCTCAACCGAAAACCAGCTAACTTACGGATTCCTACTCAAGGTAAGAACATTAACATTTTATTAACTATACTGCAATGAACTAGTAAATACCACATGGTGCAAAGTTCACTAAACAAAGTTAGTCAAGGTCCTACCTTTGAGTATTACCATGATTGTCTGCAACTGAACCCTCTCAACTTAGGAATAGTTTCATGCATTCGGTTAGGTTTGACGTGAAAGGATAAAACAAAGTAAAGTAGTTGGATAGTTTATTTAAGTGAGGAAAAACTTTTTCTCAACGCTTCAAATATCTTATGAAGAGTTTATCACGAATTTTAATCCAACTTTAAATTTAGTAAGGGCAATGTATACGTAGACGAGGCGTGCATATTTTTACGTAGGTATGTTTATTCTACTGTGTGTGCTTCCAATGCATCTAAGTGAAAGTCCGCTACCTCTACTAACGTGTAACTTTACTTACTTTTTCTACACTGACAGTAGCAATTATACAGAATTTCGACTAAAACTGAATTCAGGTTGCCAACAGAAAACCATACCACTTTCAATCTCTCCTGGTACTAATCAATGCAGAGACACCCATAGTTAATAATTCGCTGTTTAAAATTGAACCGTAATTCCAATCCCCATCGGTTTAGGAAATGCAATTAAACCATAAGAAAAGCTGTATTATTGTATATCCAACAACCATCCTATCACATTATTAGTAGTCTAGCCTATAGTATTTATTTGTCTGTCATTACATCCCCTTGAATTAAAAAAATCACATTCGTGTCCTTTGATTGTACCTTTTCAAATAATTCACAATATTTATAAAAAGTGTTGTCTGCTTTCGTCTAATTTAAAATTCCACATTGACTCCATTCCACTTTTCATCCTTGCTTATAGTATCCTTCCATCCATTAAAATTCTTGAAAATGTTGACAATAATTGACCTGTTATTATGCCTCGTAGAAGTGGTTTGGTTTACTTTGGCAGTAAATATCACAAAAAGCAAGGAATGGCCTTGGACCAAATTAATTGCAATTTTATGGATAGGTCGATAGGTAGAGAGAAAAAAGACCTTGATATGTTAAAGCTGAATCGTGGATTTGAGTACAAACATCTTTTATTCAACTTTCTCCTCTTGTGTGTCTGTCTAGTCAAACCTAGGCTGAACTGAATACGACTTCAGTTCATATGTATGAGGGTTTAATTCCGGGTTTGTTGTCTTTCTCCTTGAGACAGTTTTCTGTCCAAATAGGCAAGTAACTTTATGTCGTCGTGTGTAACTTGTATTCACCAGTCTATGAGCATAATAACTGTTATCTATTGGTTTTGTGTCAGAGCTCACTTTGACGTATGTAGCAAAAATACACATAGGATAGGGACAACGCGTGCTGTGGATTGCTTTTTTTATAACCTGTCCTTAGATTCTGTAATCTTTAGTTTCGAGGACACTACGCAAAAACCTTGTAAATATTTCCTGGCACATATTTACCCTGAAAAGTATTAAGTTTGTTTGGACGGTGGGCTTTATATGTTGGACTGTATTTAAGTAGGACGTTCGTGAAGAAGGAGTATTGTAGAATATAAAATGGATTAAATAACATAGGACGTACCGAAAATACTAGAGAAAGTCGTATTAGAAAACTTCTCAATTATTAAAAATCAAGTATCTTAGCGAATAAAATGTAGGCGTGAGTTATTAGTTGACACCTGAACAATTCATTTCAATTTTTAGGAAGGAATGATCAGAAACAAGCGGATGCACGGAACTAAATGCATTATTTTGAATTTAACAAAGCAGAATATAGAATGATGCACAAACACAAAATAGCCTAAATGTTAAAATGTTATAAATCTAAAAATACGGTGAAAGTACAAGTAGTTTTATCGATAGCTCAGTTTTAATAATATATCTGGAGTAATTCACCACGACATCAGACGAGACATGAACAATCCCCAACGCCTTCTCTTTCTTTTTTTTTGCCTTTACAAATCTGTAGACAGTAATGCTTAGCTAGGAAATTACAAGGTTTAATATGTATTTAATAATGCACAAAATCCAGTCCTCCAGAATATCAATGTGCAATCTGAGGCAACGAAGACTTTCTCCTTCCTAAACTAAAGTATAAAATCTGTGAGTAAAGTACAGAATATGTGGGTGGTTGTTTATCAAATTACATTATATTTTGATACGTCGCATGGAAAGAAGGGTTGACAAGTGATGAAGCCCGAACGAGCTCTGCCTTCCTTATTCAAAACATTAGTCCTTGAATCCATACTAAATCTGAGGAGAACCCAAGTTATAATTTGTTATTGCTTCCGGGAGATTCTACAAAATAGTAGTTTTTGCACTTATAAGACGATACCATTATACAATACGTATAATGGACGGTGCGGTGAGCCTATAAATTATTTGTGTTGGAATAGACAAAAAGCAGGGTGGAGTTGACATTAACAACCTTATGGTTTGCAAGTTAGCAATGAGGAGTGTAATGACGACAACTACGATAAGAATATTGAGTGAGGAAGTCAATACATATGCCACAAGGGCATAAGATGAGCTTGTAAAGGCCGGATCGGGTATTACGTATCCTTTTGGATGTATACTAGACTACAGGAATCGATAGAATGATAGGGGAAAGTTAAAACCAATCGGAGTAGATAAAAGTCACTTGAATGAGCCTACTTTTAGTTGTATTAGGTGGGTTAGTAAATATTTTGCCATTGCCGGCGAAACAACAAGGGAAAGTTATTGAGAGAGAGTTGGATTCCTTTCCCGAAGGACAGTTTCAATGTCAACGAGTCGCCTATTTACTGATGTGAAGGCATGGGGTTTTGTTGAAGGAGTTTTTGTTACATATAGTCCTATTGGGGTATGCTTTAGGTAGCTTCTACTATACATATTTGTATTAACTAGAGCATGTATGCTACGGATTCCGTTGGCTGTAGATTACAGCGAGTAGTTTTTTCGGAGGAAATACACCGGCTGAAATTACATATGACTTTCGTTGCTTTTGGCTTTTTGGTGTAAAAGAAAGTAATGAGTTAAGTGCAGAGGGCTTACCCATGGAGAATGCTGAAGCTGTAAAGCGTATGTTTGGCTGTCGGACTTGGTGTCCGACGACTTAGTGGCAAACCGACTTGAGGCAAATGGACTGGGCAAACAACTAAAACTCACCTGCACACTGCATTGGAAAATGAACTTAAATTAAAGAAAGCAGGAAAAATGTAAGATAATGATGAAAAGATATTTTTTCCATTTATTTAGAGTCTCAGTCGGTGCCTGTAATAACAGTCTCAACTGTGACCGTTTATAGATAGTGTACTACGGGGTACTTGTATTTATTGACAATTTATATATGAGTTCATGCCAAGAAGCAATGATGAATAAGGTAATTTCAGGGCAAACTTTATAAAATTCTTTGGGTTTCCGTTTAAAGTTAAAGGTACGTGTCACAGTTGGTTTTATATCAGTCGGTTTGACAATCTTTGGCCTGACTCGAAATGCTCAGTGGGTAAAATTCAGGCAGCTTTAGCAGATTTTTCTATATGCAACGGAGTAGCGCAGCGTGAAGTGAACCCGATAGTCAAAGCGTTCCTATTCTACTACTAGATTTTTATATGCTTTACTATAACGGTAATTTCTTGGTGTGTGAAGTTGACTGTTTTTGTACATTGTTTGGTGATTTGGTATGTTTATAGGTTAAACTTTCGTAAGATACTTTAGTCATTGACACTATAAACAAATTAGAAACTACATCACTTCGGAAACTGTAGTCGACCTCCATATTACTTTAATTATCTAAGAAGATCTATCTAGATTTTGGTCATTGCGGGCTTAGAGTATAGAATAGTATATATAAACTATATATATATACTATTCTATACTCTAAGATTGCGGGTGGATGCAAGAGAAATGCTGAGTTTTATGAGTTCTCAATCCTCTTTGATTTTCATGGTATACTATTCAATTTACTGGTTTACACAGAACAACTACTAAATACTGGAGTAAACGTTTTATTAATGAACATTTGTGTTTTAGAAGGGATTTTAATGCATATAATTTGTAATTCGACTAAGAAAGAAATCGAAAGGAAGTATAGGTAGATTCTTACTGTTTTGTTTTTATTTTCATAACACCAAAATATCATTTCATGCGTCATTTAATGCAAATGCTAATGCTAGTGCTAATGCTAAAACCATTTTCCTTTATCAAAACTCATAAGCTACGTCATAGCTCTTGAGGTCCATCCGTAAAAGTAAAGAGATTGTATACCACCACACAGCATGTATTAGGTAATGGCTTTGGTCCATTAACTTACTAAACCGAACAAACTCCCCTGAAACATAGAAGTTTTGGTATCAAACTCTCCGTAAAATTGTTGCTTTTTCTCTCTGCTATTGCAATAAATAAATAAAAGTCAAGGGTGTGTGGTTTCCTGCGTCGTGTAGATTTAGACTTGCACACCGAGACATGCAAAGCTCATAACCACGATCACTACCACCACCAAGGACCGGTAGTTGAATTGTATGAATACTTAAATAGATACATTTTTATTATAATATATCCCGGTAGAAAGAGAGTTACTTGATACTAAAAAAACCTGCACAAAATGCGATTGAGTTAACCTTGTTTATCTCACTTTTGTAGCTCTGTACGCCACACTTTTCCACTTGCAATAGCCCACACATTCATTTCAACACTAGATATACCAGCGTTGAAGTATATTTAGCCAAGGTGGAAATTGCATACTGACTAGTCCTCGCATTTAATACGTACACTAACATTTCTCATGTTAATCCATTTGGCACATGTTTGAAAAAGAACTCGTGTTCTCTCGAACTTTTGGCAAGAAAGTCATTTTTCTTTATAATGTTTTTGGATTGCATTTTTAAGCATGCATAATCTTGACTTTAAATTCAAGGGTGAGTTTAAAACTTTAAGAATTCAATTTTTTTCTCCTCTCAAGGAAATGTATCAAGGACAGTCTAGATTAGCAAATGTAATATAGCTACCACATTACAAGCGGTGATTAGGTGAATGGGAGACCTTGGTAAACTTGACCTTAGCAAGAGAGTAATAAGGTCTTGGTTAGACACTGAGTCTAAATCTGTGGTTGGAGGTAACTCGGCGAATCTGGTTTGTTTTCCCTTAATGGTTAGAGCACTAAAGTCGACCAGTAAAAGCTCCCTGGAAAGCCGTACTTGTCAATTCCATTGAATATAACAGAAAATTACATGCCTAAACTGTTAGAACGGATCCATACACTGAAACGATGCATATATCTCTACAATAACCATGAGAGTTTTATTATACAAACTACAATTTTGTCCTGTAAAGTATAACTTGGGTTAGGTAAGTAGATTGTGTATACTTGCACTTTTCATGTATATCAGTGACCTCCAACCTCGAGAGAGACAAAAAGACCTTTGGTTTCATTTTATAGACTCTTACAATACGTTACACGTGAGGTATGTAAAGGAAACTGTGCAAAAGTAGTCAGGGAACCGTATGTAATTTCTGTGTACTCATAAGTGTGGATAAAGTACCTAGACGAGTAATAATAAAAAGCTGGTTGAAGTTAAACGGGACTAATTCCAGTGTCAATCTCAAGGTTCTTTCTTCCGACACTTGCCTTAGACCAGGATAGCGCTGGTAGGTAAAGAAGCTGAGATAATGGTCACATATGCGTTGGATTTAAAAGAAAGAAGTAGATCCTAAAAGTATATGAATTATAAGGCCTACACCTGGAATTGATTTATCTTTTTCTCAGAAGTAATGGCACTTTATAGTATAGATTCTTAAAAATTCTTAACCAACTTTAAATTTCGAGTAGAAAACGAGTAAAACGATATTACTATGCTTCCAAATCCACGGATAATAAGCTCATAAAAAATCTTCTTGGCCTTGCTTCCGAACCAACTCATTTAAATCCTCTGTTTACTTTCTTTCAGACCGGTATTGTTCTCAGTATCTCTACGCTATCAATTATGAAATCAAAATAGGTGGAAGATCAATACAGCATATCTTTAGCAATCACTACTTCCGAATTACATAAGTAATTGGCTCTGTATTAAAAAATCTACCTTCTACTTGAAAATAAAGCAGCTATGCAACAAAATATATCTTTTAAGCTCAAATGAATCTATAGAAGTTACTCTTTCGCAACATTACGAAGCGAGCGATCTTTATATTCTGTTCCACTCCCACTCGTTCCAGCAGGTGGTTCACATCTTAGTATTTCTGACAAATAAGAAGTTTACAACTTATTGTTAGTGAAAGTTCTTTACTTTCTCTCATCTAGTTTAACCCTCAAAAGTTCACGTTAGATATGTTCACGTTATTTATTTATCTGGTAAACCGAACTTTGTATTCAAGAGAGACTTGAAACAAAAGTTTCTTTTTGGGATTTATATGCTTTTCTTTCCTTCATCTAGGTAAATTCAAACTGGGAGAAAATTCCAAGTAGTTTTACTCAAGATAAAGCAAAAGTAAAGTATAAATTAACTTTAAGTAAAACCCTCTACATGCCCATGCATACTCTGGACTCGGTATGTACGTACGTACGTACGTCTGGGAGAAAGTCAGGTTCTGAGGTCAAGGTTATATTGTGTGTATTGTTTAAAATGCCTGAGTAAGAAACTCCGCAAGTTGAATTGAGTACGGAATCAATCCACGTTATTATTTACAAGATTCGATCTAAAGAAACTTGAATCTTTTATTATACTTTTTTCTACGTCTTCTTCCTTTCTTTTTACACTTATAGATAGGTATATTAATTCCTCAAGGTAAAAGTTCACCTCGTGCCACTGCCACTTTATTATATACCTACCTGAGCATTTTCTGACTTTTTATACCGCACC
Organism: Hydroisotoma schaefferi; assembly: GCA_034682405.1. Lineage (NCBI taxonomy): Eukaryota > Metazoa > Arthropoda > Collembola > Entomobryomorpha > Isotomidae > Hydroisotoma > Hydroisotoma schaefferi. The sequence goes on from JAQFZX010000254.1 coordinate 31,688, forward strand.
TGTTCCTATCTAACTCGATTAATTATTCATCTTTCAATAAATCTCAAAGTAGGTAGCAAGAAAGGGGAGAAAAGCCCTCGGAACTTTTCCCATCTTTTTTCTTCATTTAATCTATATAAAAGCTCCGCTCTTAAAAGAAGTTTAATTTTTTACATAGCTATAGAAAGCTGGCTACAAAAACTTGATAACATCTTTGCATTCTTTGCACGTTGCATTTACAACTTACGTAAGGTGAGAGTCAAACGTTTTAATTTTTAATTCCATGCTCCAGTCAATCCATTTCATCTCGAGGATTAACCTAGATACCCGACCCGATAAATAGTTATACACAAGCAACTATCTCCCAGTATTTCCCCTTTTCTTTTACGGAATACTGAGTTGCATGTCAATTTAAATTCCTCATGCAATCGAAAAAAGTAGACTAGACTATTTAGGTAGAGAAGTTTAATCATCGGACTGAATTATTAGACATTAGTCACTTCATTAGAATATTGTCAGTCAGTCACATTATTGGTCTCCAAGGATGATAGAGTAGAAGATTAAAAAAATTGTCTCCTGCACAATAATAATAGCAAGGCTATAATTCTACGTTGGGTTGGTCTACTGGATGTTTGACCTTGTAAGGTAAAATTGGTACTTTTACTTTACTCGTGTGCCCTATAAAAACCAAACTATTGGACCTTTATTCACGGTACAGTAGCGCAATCCACATTATTGCCTTCGTGGTATCGTATAATTACATATGTATTGAGGAAAGTGGATCACCAGTAAATTTCCAACAGACGAATAAGTATGGTAAGAGTAGCTAGGATATGGATATTATGGAATTGATAACTTTCCCTACCCTAACCAACCATAAACATATTTCCCTTAACTTTGCTGGTTATGTCTTGTGGCTTATTTGGTGCTTTGGCCTTGACTTGAGACTGTAATTTTCAGTTGAATAAATTTGTGTACGATGGGATATCTGGATATTTAAAGTGAGTAGAGCTTGCTCAGTAAAGCTGTATCCTGGATATAATTTAGTTAGTATCGTGTCGAATTATTCCTCTCCCATCGAAAATGGGGATGCTATTATGGTATTCCCCGCTTTTGAATTACCTAACCATGTTATCCTACATTTTCTAGATGAAGCTTCCCAACTTGCACTTCCTATGTAGCTAACTAATCAAGTTAATAGAGGGGGGCGGAAAGGGCGGATCGGCCAATGATAACTTCTGGAAATATTGTATACCTATTTAGGATGAAGCCCAGGGTTTGATAAATTATTTACGAAAGAATACGAACATTGACAGTAGGATATAGAAGTGAAAGGAAATTATAGTAGCATGTGAGGAATATTATGCGTTAAGGTTGTCGAGGTTAGACTTAGATGGCCCAGTTGTGTCTCAATAAAGATGGATTGTTTTTTAATAATGTAAGCGCACCTATGTAAGTACCTTAAGAATATTAAGGAAGCTAGCAAAAGAGGTTATTTTACAAGGCTTCTCAAAAAAAGGAAAAGATGATTATAGACGGTTGTTGAAGAGGAAAGATATACGACGGGGAAAGTGGCTTCGTGTAGAGGAAACTCCTACCTTGTAATCGGTAAAGAAGCGGCTGGGAGGTTTGCTACGATTACGAATTCAAGTGTTTTCAATAGCGTTTCACTATCTTTTAAAAATTCTAAAATGTCAGAAATTGTTGTAGTTTGGATAAAGTTGTGTACACACAATACGGATTTTAGCTTTATTAGTCTTTGAGGTGCCAATTAATTTTGCAGGATGGATATATTTGCTTGTATGTAATTTTGAAGTTGCATTATGCTCAGAGAAAGTTATTTTCTATCGATGGTCATCATACCTATAGGTTAAGAGTTCCATTGAAAACTTTTTGAAGAGGAGTGGTCAGCGTGAAAGTTTGTTTATTTCATGCCAAAAATAATGATTTCGGTTAATAGCCTTCCTATTGATAAAGTGGATAAAGAGTTTGCATTTTGCATGGTTTGGAAATAAAGTGGCTGCTGTAACTTAAATATTTCATCATATGGATAGGGTCAGGAAGAGTAGGACGTTATAGGCTTCAACTTTAAGATGTATTATCTTGCTTTATTTGACATGAGGTAAATGCGAAGAGCCTTCCAAAATTAATGTGTAGTAGCATTATATCCTTTAATATTTTGCCAGGCTAATTAATGGAGTCAATTTAAAATTACTTGAATGAATTTCTCAGCATTTGTATATTATATTTCTGTAAGATAAATTGATTTTCAGAAGAAACAGCGCTGAGCATCGACTAGCTTTTTCTAGCAATGTATGGAAAACGTATGCATATTTAATTACTCCGATATTAAATCCATTAAGAAGTCTTATTGGGAGTTGAAATATTCATCAAGCTCAGGTATACTATGTATAGTAGGTCAACGTCTGGACTTGCTTCAATTTTATCAATCACGAGAGTGGAGCTGGCAACATTCCATTATGTTTAATAGTAGGATAATTAAAATGTCCTGAATCCTTTACCTTATTTTTTTCACGACACTGCCCCTTCGTTTTGAATCCTTCATTATTCTTAGATGCTTTGCGGTCTTCTGTAATTCAAGATCTCATGACATCAACCAGAAGAAGGCTAAATGTACTATCCGAATTTGGTTGACTCTCTTGAAAACTAATTACTGATAAGTTCCAGTATGCAAAGTTAATGCATTTCAAGTTTTAAGTATGACCTTTTCTAAGCATTAGCTTTACTATTCAAAGAATCCACGCACACGACTTAATTCCATGCTCAGTGTTTGTTTTTATTATCTCCGTCGTGTAGTAAGTTGGTGGTCCAGAACTTGTCTTTAAAAATGCAAAGGTCTTTAGAAATCCTAGCAAAGATTACTTTTCTTGGAAAAGAGACAAACAATTATCCTCCAGAAAATGAAGGGTCCAGACTTTAGCGGTTGGACATTGGTCCTAGTTAATAATGCTAAGTAGAAAGAAAGGTGGATTAACTAAACACTTAAGATACTTTTGTGTAGCAAACCATCACAGTGACTGTACATTTATCCTACCCTTACTGAATAAGAATAATCACATGCACGCTGGAAGTATCTTACGGTGGTAGTTGAATTTTCTGACTCAAAACCATAAACTCGGTACAATAATCCTTTTCAAGAACCAGTCCATAGCTAAAAAAACTCCTATGCAAGGAATTAAGAATAAATCAACCTTTGCCTATGGACAACCACATTATTTCAATGAAGAGTACACAACGTTTAGAAAGCCAAACAATCAGTAGTACAGTCGTACATTTACAAATAAATGTCCATGCCTAATCCTCCGCTAAAACAGGATGGATTTACTTTTTTCTTAAACTGGTCATAAACATGAACCCCTTTAATCCCCAGGCTTAACTTTATCAACTCCTGTGCATTTTTTATACGTTTGACTCCAAGACTAGAGCTGTACAGAGCGATTGTTTTTTTAAAAAGTGTCAAACTCTTGGTTTTTTATTCATGTAAGTAAAAGCACAAAGAGCTACCATTTCTCAAAAAATGCACATGGTTTTGCTTTTAAACCTTGAAAAAATCAAGGAATAATAAACACTAGAAAACAACCACTATACAAATCGTATGGCCGTAGGTAGACCCAGAGCATAGGAAGTTGAAAGGAGTCAAGTGGGTTTTTATTGGATGTAGTCCAGTGAAGAATTCAAGGTTGTAGTATAGAAAGTCCTTCATTTCTTTCTCCTTGTAAGGCCTACATTTTTATGAATAGTGCAGACATGGCATTACCATATATTGGTTCTTATTCCAAATAAAGCTGCTTTCCCTTCTTGTTTGGTTAGTTATAAGCTAAAGTCCCGAGTTTACTTCCCATTTATTTGAGGAAAGTCTTCGTCCACAACAAACGCAAACTTACCGACTCAACTTACTCATCAGTCTCAGTCTGCGTTTGACAATCCTACTCAGAACACGCGTACCTTTCCTCTAAGGAACAACCAACCTTATTTATCTAGAAGTAGGGGAAATAAAAATACCTATAACTTCCATCACTGTTTGAGTGAAACCTTGAATTCAATTGAAATAAAAATCACTTTCATATCAGCAACGTTTCAATTTCAACGTTTTTAGTTACTTTAGTTTAAAGGGTGAATAGTGTGGCTAATCGTTGTGAAAGTATTGGGACTTTTATTACTAGAAGTAAGAGGTAGGAATGCAATACCATACCGTCTAGCCGGTGATTGCATGATTTGATTAGCAAGTGGCATTTTAACCTGAAAAACGGATGCTGCTACTGCGACAAGTTGAGCCCTGAACTTTATCAGAAGTAACCAGAACCTTAATTATTTAATTCGTCCAGTAGAAGTGGAATTCATGATTGTAAATTGAGACGATAAACAGAGAAATTAAAACCCTTCTTTATTTGTACAGTATAGTTAAAAGAATTCGGTGTTGACTTCTAAACATCTTCAAAACTTGTAAAGCAACTTGAGACGCTGACTGCATTTGTGCATGCTACTAAATGGAGATGCATATACAGTACATGGGTATAAAGGTTTCCAGTTGTATTCCAAGTACCTAATAATATTATTATATTATGATAGAAAAAGGACCGTTATCGGCTACTTTACGACTGGTCATTGAGCTTTTTGTATGCCTGAGAGAGATAGGAAAAAGTCGAAGATTTAATGCAATTAGTATCCGACTAGACGGCTGAGTACCCGGTATTTAAAGAGGTCTGGGTCGATTGGGAACTCTGCTTCGTTACGGATGTTATTATAATTGAGGACTTATTTGATTGAACATGTCGTGGGAGTGAAGTCTGAGACTTTGCTTATTGTGATCAGATATCAAATGAACCAGGAGTTATAGTGCTAAATAAATAATACTACGAGACAATATAGTTTGGAGATCAATTTAAAAAATATTTGGAGCTTGAGTTAAAGAATATCTCTGATTTCACTTGGTGCTTACTTCACTTCGAGAATTTCGTACCTGAGAAATTTCGTAACTTAGCTGTTTATTGTGACCTGAATTATAATTATAATTAGAGAGGCTAGTAATATTCAACGCCATATTTATTGGATTAGTTTCCTCTGAAAAACTAGAGGCAATTTGCTACTAGGATTTGACTGACAAGGCAAAGAAAGAAGGTAAGATTTTGATGAGAATTAAAATTAATACCCAAGTTATGTTAAATACCCTAGGCATTCTTATATTTGGCTGACCTTTGGTGAAACTTAGTCCTGCTAGTGGGAAGGTAAGCGTCTTTTAAGCCGGTAATATCATAAAGTGCTCATTGTCAGGATTGAAGTGTTCTGAGAAGCTTTTCTCATCCATCCTCCGGGTTAACTTAGTTAATTTCATTAGGGAAACTTGGGAGCTTTGATATTTTTTAGGTGATTCTCATACGATACTTTTATTGATAGCTCACTACTTGAGCAGAATGGAGAGATAGTAGGGATGCCCACCTCTATGATCAAATGATATTGATTCAAGCACTTATCCTTGGAAAGGAAATCATATAACTTTTTATACAAAAAGAAGCTCCCCACTAAGGGTTCCAGTAGTTGTAATGCAGTCTAATAGGATAATAATCTATCCTCATTTTAGGCAGGTTTTGTAGACGATAAAAAAGTTTATGATACAATTTGCGATACTGAGACGGGTTAGTTCTTGAAGCTTATTACATATCTAAGAACTATTCTCGAGTGAGTCGAACTCGAACTGCTGCGTATAGTTTAGTTTTGGAGGGGAAGTGTTGTGCAAGAAGAGAAAAATGATTTACTACCGCTTTATTTCTGATGGTCGAAGAATTATTATGGAAATTGTTTGCCGGTCGAGTTGTGAAAAAAAACCCATATCCGTCCATAAGCTGCTGCTTACCGAGCTGGATTCATATTTTTACATCACTAGATTGCATATAACTAACTCTGTTTTTAAAAGCATTATGCTTGATGTTGTAACTTGCGTAAAATACGGATGTATCTTTATATTCCAATTTATCATTGTAAGTAATATTTAATTATTTACACTAGCCAACTGCAGAGATTATTAAGCATTTTTGGTTGAAATTTTCCTTAAAATTTTTACAACTGTATAAAAGTGTTGATTTATTAGAGTGGATTTTTTGCAAACGGACCTTGGTATGCCTTTTGAGTTGAGTTAGGTTTGGTTCCGTAGCATATTTGTCTTCGGGTTATATCGATTTAAAGCCTTCATTTCTATTCATACCTACCTAGCTTTGCTAGAATATTGAGCGAGTATTTGATAAATTTTTCACAAACTATAGCCTTGAACTTGGGCCAAAAACTGTAAAATTGAAGTAAGGAATCAACTTTCCCTGTTTCTGCATCCATCCCTATCCCTAACCTTGCTAGAATAAAAGTGTGAAGGTTTCAGTAGGCAGGCAGTAAAAATCAGGAGGGTATATTATTATTATTATTAGTCTAGTGTGTTAGTGTTCCAGTCAACTTGTCGACGAAATGGTTCCATATCCCGTATCCATTTTGCTGCGCAAACAAATGTGTTTGTAGCTAGCTAGTCGTTTATGCTTGAGATTTTACTAGTTTCACCGATAAACTGCTTTAGGGTTTGCAGAAAAAAGACTCGCTGTATTTTTAGAACGAAAAGGAGACAGATGTACAAGAGTTTTAAAAAGCACACGAAGTTACATAAAGCTTGTAGAAAGTACAACATATTATCCGTACACTGACTGTCACTGTACTTCTTTATGCTTTTACTTGCCCAACTACCATAGTCTGTAGAATTTCTAAACATATCAATCCGTTAGCTTGACTTTGTACAGCTTTATGTCAGTAGTGTTGAGTCCACATCATGAAAAATAAGACTCTATCATCAATACGGGAGTTAAAGTGTTCTTTCACACTTTTTGCAAAATGCTATTGGGATTTTACGGGCAAGGCTTGTCAGCTGCAAGAAATAAAAATTTGTATGCAAGTTTATCTACTTTAAGTATACTCCCTACGCGATGAATTACTTGTATCTTATATGCCGGGGTATTTATTTAGATATAAACGCATGCAAAACATTTAAGACTTAAGTTGCCTTTTAAAAGTAGTTTTATCACCCATCAACGGTACTCATTCCTCTGATCGTATTTCACTCCTGGATTTCAACTCGACCTTAAAGCTATCACTTCACTTGAACACATTAACGTTTATGCTGTAAACTATTCAGCTGGTGGAGCAACGTGTTAATGGATTAAAATTAAGATAGCGATAGTTGAATTAATAAAATATGGTATACATAATGAAACAAGAGATAGTGGCAGTAGTACTTCCTTGTATGTGCTTTTAATGTTAATTAAAAATTATCTCAACAGTTGACACTGTTTTTGTTTTTTGATTTAGGCATATTTTTATCATAAGAGCATAATACGATAACGCTTTATGGGTGTGTGATGAGTTTGTTTAACTAGCTTATCATCTGCTGTAAAGAAATATTTTATTATGATTCTGACCCTTCCGATCTGACCTTGACCTTTGATTAGGAATATCTTTAATGATAACCAAAATCATGAGAAAGAGTGTTTTTTTGCAACCGAAGGAAAACATAAAGAGACAGGGTTATTTATCGGTCGGATTTACTTTACTCGTATTTGTGGTGATCAGTATTTTTTGCACGATTTTATTTTGCACTTACAGAAACCAACTTGTGTATCTGTCCATTAGAAACCACATATTTCGGACATATTAAATAGTTGACCTCCTGCTATTCCTTGAACATTAGAGTGCACTTTTTCATATGCTCCAGATCTTCTTTGTTTAGGTATGTCCCATTTCGATTATAAGTACCTGCATAAGCACTATTTCTTTTATTTTTAAGGATAATAATGCGATCGCTGCATTACTCCGCATGGTACAATAGAGGATGTACATAAAATTAAATGCTCTTTTACGGCTTGTCGTTGAATGTCCAGAGAGAGAGGGAGACCTTTTGTCAGGATTCTCCTTTCCTCGGGAACGGAAACCTTTCATGTCCCATTAATTTGGCAAATCTTGGCAAAATTTTTCTCTCACGTAATATCTAGATCTAGATAGCTGCTACAATGGGAAGAAGGAAGATGTATAGTGTAACAATGTCACTTCGTATTATCGGTATAATAGAAAGTACAGTTAAGTACTCTAGAGGGAGGTTGAACTTCCATACTTCGCATACCTTCCTTCCCATTACCTCCTTAGCTACTTCAAGGTAAAGTTACTAAGAAAAAACTTGCTATTAACTTTTTTCTTAACAAATTAAACCTGAAGGCAACTCCTTACAAGGCGAGTAATTGAATTAAACTCGTAAGAAAGGGTAAGGAGTCTTTCTTTGCTAAATGGAGAAAGTGTTCTTTCTCCCTTGTTGTCAAACAGAGTTGGGCTGTATGAAATATTTATGAATTTAATTTAGCACTAGGTTATGCCAGTCTTTTAGCCAAGAACAATGGGTGTTTGTTCCGGTGTCCTTGAGTTACTTTCTCTTTGTTGGTATAAATGACAGTATGGAATTTTACCCTTCCTTTTGTCTAGATATTTAATTTATGAATGTTTTGTAGCAGAAACTTTTTTTTACCTCCCACTGGAAATTAGGATACCAGTCTCTATTCTTCCATAAGACTAGCTTAAAAAGGAGAAGTAAAAACTTTACAATTTCACCGAATTTTATAGAGTTTGAAGGATTTAATGACAGGAAAACTTTCTTAAATTCTATGCTGAGCACTATTCCCATTATTAAGATACGATATAAATGCTGCTTCAGTCCTGAATAAATACATAGATTATTAGATAACTGTTTTATTAATTTATCCCCAAGCATCCTTATGTAATGTAAGCACTACTACTATTTAATGGGGTGGCTTGAAGGGTAAGAAATGAGAAGAGCAAGTGGAGTGAAAGTAATTTGTCATTTTTTTATATTATATTTTTCATGCGTAGCAACTATTAACTTTAAGGCAGCCTAGGGTTTATAACTTACCTCGAGCTTGTTATGATCGTCGCATTAATATCAATCAAACAAAAGGAGTTGAACACATATTGCCATTAATTGTCTAGTGATCCTTAGCTTTAACTTGGTATTGTACGTCAGGGTATTTTAGTACGATCAGTTCATAAGCTCTTGGAAGACTCTAGTAATACACGTCGTGTGAGTGGGAGTTATACGTCAAGAAAAATAAAATGAAGGACGACTTCTCAGACAAAGTTCTGAAGTATTAAATAGGAGATTGCTATAGATCAGCAGAAATATTGTTTCTCGCTTCTGCATCGCAGAAACCTGTAGGAAAGGTGTAAATTTGCTTCCGCTATTCATTAGAACTGTCGTGTCTGTCCCTGTTGTCATTATTGCATTCTTCTTCATTTGCTTAATCTCCTCATACAATAAGCAAGTTCTTCAGTAGGGATTTCTAAGTATACAAACTTCAAAACTGCAGATTGATTTTACTTGAATGGGTTGTCGTCTAGGAGTGTAGTGGTGGTGAAGTGATGAGGTCGAGGACGAGTCCTAGCTAATTCAATATTTGTCTCCAGCTTTTATAATAGTTTATATTTCTTACAATTCAGCTCAAGGCCCAAGGAAGTCTGAATTTTATTGCGAGAAGTGTCTCTCTTTGTATTCTGGAGAAAGATCTGTAGTTGGATTACCAAGAACTCCGTTCTGTGTAGGCAGATCGTTTTATTTGCTTCGTTATTGGTTACCAGACTAGACAAGGTCTGATCCATCTATTATCTCATTATAAACCGAAAGATGCTGTTTTCTTCATGGTCTAGTTACCTAGTTATTTCTTCATTTTTTTCATCTAGAAATCTATCCCTTATGGATAAGGATGGTGAAATTACTAGACTACTGATAACTGGGGTAGAATTATTCTCTATATGTAATCAAGATTTTGCATTGTGACAAGTGTAGTAGAGTGAGAGTAGTAGATGCGATGAAAAAAGATGAATGGATAGGCGCTTCCTAAGATTGTTAAGTTGGGGTAGTTTTAAGCTGGAGGACTTTCTTCCACGTTAAGCTCAGTAGATTTAGATCAAAGCGTATATATAAATTTAATTAGCAAAATGGAGATTCTGTCCAAATGTTTCCACATCATTTAGCACTTTTATGTACCTATGCAATCATAACAAAATTGAAGCCCGAGGCTTTAAACCGGGTTTTCATAGTTCCACTAATAGGATTTTGATTTGTTGCATGCATGTTTAAATTTTTTCGCAAGAATGTTTACCTTGTAAAGATTTACATCACAAAAATCAGGTCAGAACAAGCACTTTTTAAATAGTTCCAATGAAAATAATAAACTCAACAGTTCCTATGAATCGATTCACTATAACTAGTTGTTTATGAAACCGAAACCTAATTCCGGGTCAATCACTACTAAGTATTACTAATAGCAGTAGCTGTACGAACCTGTCATGAATTGAAGAATTAAAATAACGAACACATAGTTTATAATTAAGTTAGGCTAGTGACAATAACTTTTCTAAAAAGTAAGTTATAAGTCCGTTGAACCTTCTCCACTAGAATCTAGTAGAACTGTCCGATACATTTAAAGTTGATGTCCCATTATTTAATTTTCAGATTCATTTCCACTAAATAATTAACCGGTATTTTACTATGGCTTGTATTAATTAATGGTGTCACCAAATTATAAAGGTGACACAGTTACATTTAATTTCATTCATTTCCGCATTTGATTCCGTTGTAGGTGAGAATGTTTCAAAATATTTCTCAAAATTTAACAAAAGGGTCACTTTCCAGCTACATATAAAAGCGTTCAAGAAGTCAATAAATCACTTATTAATCGACCTCAATCATTTCGTTCTTTACAGATAAGTTGTACGTGGTTGCCTTCATACAGTAAACTCTGCAAATTGATGCCCTTCGACGGACTTTATTAACCACTTGATTTGGATTTGGAAGAAGATACGCTTCCAAAATGAATGAAGAGGACTATGAAAAACTTGCCGTGTACTTCGTACCAGATAGTCCAACACGGGTGGATGAGCCTAACAAGGCTGAAGCGTCTTTACCAAGGAATCTTTCCATCAGGCAGATCTCACCGGTGGGCGATGTAAGTTACCCATACAGAAATAATATTTTAAATTACTTGCATATGATACGGCATCTTCCCCGTGTACGTGCATACTGAAAAAAAGTTCCACGTGAAAATTAGGTCGTAGATTTATCAGGTAGTTTAAATGATTCGAAAAATAGTTTCAATTTCATTTTGGCATTACTTCGACTTCCTGAGTGGAGAAGGGTAAATATGGGTCACTCAGTTAAGTATCGGGTTGCAATTATATACACAATTGAACTTATTGTTCTCATCCAACCGTCCGGTGTTAGGTTACTTTTTTAATGGCAGGTACACATAATATAATTTTCGTGGCTAAAATGAATCTGAAAGCTAGATAATTTCATTGAAAAGTAAAAGCAACCATATCCAGTCTATTTACAGAATGATACAGCAGCAATTCAGGATTTGTGTTTTCTTAAATTAGAGAACTAATGCCATGAAGAATTCTTTATCCGATGAAATCGAGAATGGTTCAAAGAAATCTTTTTCCAGTAATGAATAGGCAATTGGTAAGAAGCATCTGAAATGTGAAATGTGACTTCGACTCATTTTTTACGTTTTTACACCAAATCCCTTACATCCTACCCTGCACGATAAAACTCAAAGCTTATATGTACGTATTAGCGTAGCTATCACTATGAATGTTATCAGATCAAGGCAGAATATGAGGGATAACATTTGCATCACGCGTGCTGTTTTTAAGTCGCAAAACGATATTAATGTTAGACATTTGTAATTATTTATAACGCAGTCAGACTAACGTAAACTTATTAAAACTGACGTTGCACAATAATTTGTTTTCTTCAAGTACGTTAGTGTAATACTAAACGCATGCTTGAATTTCAATACAATCTCAGACAAGAAATTAAATGATGAATAAAATTAGTTCATGACTGAACTTAGGTCACCTTTCACTTCGCTACCGTACCGTTCATCTCCCAGTCTCCAGTCTCTATCTCTAACCTTCCTTAATTATGTTTTCCGTAAAAACTATCAGTCTTCAATGGAGTTAGCCAAGAGAAAAAAATCTTGATGGAAATGTCATTGAAAGTTATGGAACAAAACACGGATGAAACGAAATGTGGTATACTATTATTTGGAGTGAGTGAGTAAGACCTCATAATCAGAAAACATGGAGTTGACAAAGTCAGGCTTTTGCACAATTTAAACCATGCATCTATCTGTCTGAGATTTCCATGTATAGTAAAATGTCTACCAGAATAAATAGGTCAATGTCGATGTCAACTTAACTGAAGACGAGTAAAGCATTTCAGCATTGCGCTTAGGTACACTCACTACTACTGGTGAGGAAAAGATTTGCTACTTCAAATCCCTTTACTTCATCTCTTCTAGTTAGTGAATAGAGAGACAGATTATGTGTATTAGTTTAGTAACAATCTTAGTATGGAATAGTATATGTGTTACCATTTTTTTAATGATGAGACACTCGTTACTTGACGATGGATAGTACATGGAGTAAACAAACGGCTAGTTGTAGTTACATACGTTCATGCTGGAAAACCTTGCCCTTGCACGGGTCTCAATAAGAATTTAAGTAGGTAGCAAAAGCATAATCAGTCTCATTCTCATTCATCAAGGTTAGAGCTCTTGATCTTGATCGTTGGAACATTAGTTATGTTAATAGTCTTCTAGTTAAAGCCCTCTGTTACTCCGGACTCTACTGTTTTTTGAGTTTATGTGAAAAAGTGAGAGCAACTTTTAACATTTTTCCAGGTTTTGATTTGTTTGATATATTGTATTTTAATCAATTTTTTCTATAAACTACAGTGTTATGGAGTTTGGAGTCGTGATTACATCCCGGTGGGATCACGTTTCGGACCTATTAGTGGGGATTGCTATGCTCCTGACCAAGTTCCTGCCACGGCCAATCGTAAATACTTCTGGAGGGTGAGTAAAAAATTAATAATAATCCTTTAATTAAAAAATGAATTCACACCTCTTAATTTTAAGCTGTAGTATTCGCACTAAAACTGAAACATTGGCCAAAAAGATATCCAAAACAAGCTTAAATCGCCTATTGATATATATCTAATATACTTAACGTTTAAAGTAAATAGACAGGGAAAGAGATAGTGAAACTTTGTTACGGAAAAGTTACACGACTCAAGAGATTGTGTAACCTTTAGCTAGGGAAAAAACTCCACACGAGTATTTATTTATACCCTACCCATGATAATAGAGTAAGTTTGGTTCGGATGTTGAAGCTACTAGATAAATAGATTGAAATCCCAACCTTGACTTAAGGAAGGTAGTGAGGAGTATCATCAGCATCACTCACGGAAAGGAAACAGTAAGCTTCAAAGCTACATTTGCATTGAACTAGAAATTGGCAACCAAAAGTCAAAAGAGTGAAACTTGTAAATAATCTAGTGTAGCAATAACACCATACCACCAAACAACGTAGCATAATGCTAGTAGCTATTCAAAAGAACTAAAAGGTTTTTCGCATGGACAACCTTCTTTCGCCACCACTAAATAAGTTGCATAAGGTTATTGAATTTAATGGTACTGGTATAAGCAGCAGTAGCGATGAGGTTGACAGGATTATAGTTTACTGGGACTAGGACTTGGACCACTGGAACCTATAGCGAATGCCAATCTGACTTAATACTTAAAGCTGGTTATAAAAGTTGGCAAAAGGCTTGCGAAAAAGTGTGTGAAGTTGGACATAAGCTTGCGATGGGTATTGTATCGAGAAATTGAATGTTTTGGCATGGCTATGTGAGATTATTTATTTGTGGTTTATGTACATATGTATTCTGCATGCAATTCTAAAGACTACTTATCGGCATACTTCGTTCGTTTATAATTTGATAATAAAAAGGGAAGCCATCAGTCTCTGGAAGAAAGTGAAATGTTCGGTATGGCTTCATGCATACCTTTAGTAGTATATGTTAGGCTGGCTAAATGCGATATAAATTGCCTGTAGCTGTGGTAGTTTAATGGATGTTTATGCAACAGCTAGTGATGTACTTTTGGAAATGAGTCGTATGGAAACTAAAATATATTTGAGCTGACGACATTAAATTAAATGAAGGGGTTGGCTAGTCCGTTTTTTCATAAATTATTGATGATAATAACTGTTCTATCTTAGCAGAATCCGTCAATTACGTCAAGGGACGAAAGATGCACAATGTCAAGCGTGATCAGAAATAAAAATCAACTACTTAGTTGAGATAAATACTGAGTAAAAACCTCATCAAGGTCGATCCTTTCAATCGGGTTAGGTTATGAAGGACAAAAACACGAGGATTTCCTTGTATGCGATAGATAATGAGAAAGCATCAATTGAAATCATACTTTTCATTTCTTTCAATTATTTTCATAATTGCGAAGTTGTATTTACAAATGTAGTCATGAAATCACTGGAAATGGCGTGTGATAAATGGGACTGTATATAGGAATAGATATGATTAAATGGAGAGTTGTGGGAGACAAGCCAAGGCGGAGTTCGGTATAAATACGGCACTGAACTTTACTTCGACCTTCCTGCATATGTCAAAACAGAATGAGTTTTAAAAATGTATTCATGTAATAGCTTCCCTCATGATGCGAGGGATGAGCTTGATCTACAATGGATAATCCGTCAATCTAAAAATTCATCCGTATGAGGAAAAACTTTGCAAATTCGATCTCTACTGCTCTCGAGCAGGAGCAATGAAAACACGCTCAACTCTCAATTCATGCTATAACCCTTGTGCATGAACTCTTTATTCAAAGTCTTGTAGCCTTCACGAAGAATCAAGAGCAAGGTAGTAGTTTAGTTAGAGATAACTTGACTGATTCATAGGCAATTTAGGGATTAATTCATACAAGCCAGTTATATTTTTTCTACTTGAACTTGGGTGTGTTTAAAAGTATTAAATTTGTAAGAAAAACTGCTTGCGTACAGTCTTTCAATTTTTATAGGATATAATTCAAGCTATTTTTAAATGTGTTTTACATTAATTTTGTTATAGATTTACAAGGAAGGACAGCTAAATTGTTACTTGGATGCTTGTGATGTATCAAAAGCAAACTGGATGAGATATGTGAACCCGGCTTATTCTGTGGAAGCTCAGAATCTAGTAGCTTGTCAGTACAAAGTAAGGGTCGTATTTATTAACTATAAAATGAGTAGTCAATGAATGATTAAGAATGCATGCTGCGATAAGGCTTACTATCGTTGCTAACAGTCGTATATTATTTCTTGCAGATGCAAATTTACTTTTATACGGTGAAGCCAATTCTGCCAAACCAAGAATTGCTGGTGTGGTACTGCCGTGAGTTCTGTGACAGGCTTCAATATCCTCTAACTGGAGAGCAGATGCTGCAAAAGATCCGTAACGATGTTCAACACGAAGTCAAAGGAGAAGCCTTAACCTCTGCCCCTCCATCTCCAGAACATAATAAAGAGCAGAGCTTAATGTCGCCTGGAAAGGAGTGCGATGGTTCCGTCCGGTCCGACGAGGGCTACCATTCTCATGGATATCCCGAACTAATGACACCACCCGGTGGGGACATTTCTTCTGACTCTGACAATGATAATAATTACGTCCTAGATTTCAGCAAACAAGGGATGAGTAAAACTCCCAAGAATAGGTCTGCTGAGGAAAGGAAAAAATCTTCCGAGCCCCCGACAGACACGAAAAGTCATAATGAATTCCGAAAGGTGAAGATAAAGATGCCTAAAGCTTACCGAGCCAATGTTAAGGACAAACCTTCAGAGTCAGATAGGTCAAGTTTTGCAGGAAGTATAAGAAACTCTCTGTCACCAAAGTCAAGGGAGCCATCTCCACCAAGGGACGCTTCTCATATGGCGACTAGACTTAAATTACATAGAACTTCCTTAAATTCCTCACCGGGCAACAGTCCGCAGCGAAGTCATTCCTCCCTCTCCCCTAAGTCAGTTCACTTTTCTGACGAAACCACTCAATCCCACAGTCCCGTCTCCGTTCGTGATAACAAAAGTCCAGGTACTTCCCCACCAAGGCAGAACTCTCCTAATCACACGTTGACAATCCTCAGCTCCTTTAGTAAGCGACCAACACTGCAACCTCAACCACAAATTAAAGTTGAAACTGAATCACACACCACATCCGGTAATCTCCCATCAAGTAAAAGTCCTCCTCCTGGAGCCTCTATTTTGGAGAGTATCCTACTCAGAAGACTTGCAGGGGGTGAAGCTATTCATGAACCGAGCCCTGCATCCCCACCTAAGTCTGCTACTCATCCCTCTCCAGTAGATGTTAAGGACCCTTACCATTACAAAAAATCCTACAGGTATTCTACAGGCGCTCCGGCTGTTTCTCAACCTTCTTCAACACCAAGCAGTAACGTTCCATCTCCCACAGCTCCTGCTGAACAAAGTGAAGGGAAGCAACCTGAAGTTCTTATTGTGAAAGAAAATACCAGGAAAAGTCCCTTATTACATTCTTTCCACGGGCCCCCTCCAAACCATGGCCCTTTGATAGTTCCTCAGGGTGGAATGCCTCCGGGATTTCCTCAAATGTATCCCCACGGACATCCTCCTTACCCAAACGCTGGACCTCATCATCCTCACCCTGGTCCTGGGACGTTTGGTCTCTTATATCATCCGAGTCAAAACGGCCCTATGCAAGGACACCCTCATCCCCAAGGAGCCCCACCCCCTATGGACTTTCACCAGAGAGAAAGGGAGTATCGAGAGATGAGGGAGAGGGCAGATGTGGAGAGAGAAAGAGCACGTCAAGATCGTCCCCCTTTTATCTATACGTCAAAGGAACCCTTACCAATCCACGGTCATAATCTTAACCACAATCACCACTCCCCCTTAAGTGGACACTACCCACCAGGTCATCCTCCACAGATGGGAAGTAATTACCCTGGCGCAGGCTTTAGTGATAGGCGACCTCCGAGTCATTTATTTAAGGAATTGACCCCTTTGATTATTTCCCCGTCCGGAAGTGGAAGTGGCATTGGAAGTGGAGGAAGCGATTCTAATGGAAGTCGAGAGCATGATTCTGATTACGAGGGTCAATGCAGTCCGGGAGGAACTAGAGGTTATAGAAGTCTACCCTATCCGTTGAAAAAGAAGGATGGGAAAATGCATTATGAGTGTAATGTCTGTATGAAGACTTTTGGACAGCTTTCCAACCTTAAGGTAAGCGTAATAATGCACCATTACAACTTGTGTAAAGTTATAATAATTTACAAAAAAACCCACCATTTCATCAACAATTTCGGATTGATTTCATTTTTTATAGGTTCACTTAAGAACCCATTCAGGGGAAAGACCCTTCAAGTGCAACCTTTGCGTCAAGAGTTTTACGCAACTAGCTCATTTGCAGAAACATAATTTGGTCCATACAGGTAAGCTACCGTCGATTAGTTCAGCTTTACCAATACCCTTAGCAATATACTGTACAATTGCATCCATGTTTTATTTATTAAAATCTTCTTTTTGAATATTTAGGCGAACGCCCACATGAATGCGACATTTGTCAAAAGCGGTTCAGCAGCACCTCCAACCTAAAGACGCATCTCCGTCTTCACTCTGGACAAAAGCCATACGCCTGTGACCTTTGCCCAGCTAAATTTACTCAATTCGTCCATCTCAAGCTTCACAAACGGCTTCACAATAATGAGAGACCGTACATTTGTAACAATTGTGGTAAAAAGTACATCTCCGCAAGTGGTCTGAGAACGCATTGGAAAACAACAAGTTGCAGACCTCGACCAGAGGATGAAATGAATTTGGAAAGAAGAACTCCCCCATCTTCAGCTAATAGTAGCCCTCTCCGTAGGATGAGTTATAAATACAGTCATTCCGAAGATGGAGATGGAGACGGGGATGGAAGTAATGGTAAGTTGGAAACTTTTACAAAACCATTTATCAGTGTAAAGTCACTTTATTCTAACTCTACTTTCTCCCATTAGAAATGATAGACGTGGAAAGCCATGATGAAAACATGTCACCACCCCCTCAGTCAATGCTGGAGGAAGGAAAAGCTGTTGAAGTTGACATGGACCTGAATATCGACTTAACCATGAGAACCAGCAATTCAAACCCCCACCATCCTAGAAGTCATCCCATTATTCAGTGTAAATAAACGGCGACCATCAACAATCATTATCGTTAGTTAGCGTATATGGAGAAGTTTTTATAAAGTATTTCTAAACTCGAGACATACAATCATTGTACCTGTAATATAATCATTATTAATACTACTATTACTATAATTTAAATCATTATCTTCATCTATCATACTACGAAATACAATACGAATAGTTTTACAAATCCTCGTACTTAACCGCAGTTAAATGTAGGTCCGTATTTACGAATCGATCTGTGTGATAATCAAATACTTACCAAATGTACGCATTAGAAATCAGTTTAAGAGAACTGATATAAATAAGTACTACATATATAGAATCTGTCAAAGTGCTTTAAAACTTAAGAATG
Organism: Hydroisotoma schaefferi; assembly: GCA_034682405.1. Taxonomy (NCBI): domain Eukaryota; kingdom Metazoa; phylum Arthropoda; class Collembola; order Entomobryomorpha; family Isotomidae; genus Hydroisotoma; species Hydroisotoma schaefferi. The sequence goes on from JAQFZX010000254.1 coordinate 50,174, forward strand.
AAGATGGAAACCTTTGGCATACAGCTACATTCTTACACTATCACTTCCAGTGTTAACTTCAAAGTACCCAATCAACCCACCTACCTGTGTACCTTTTCGAATGTAAACTTACACTATAGTAAGAATACTTATGACTCGAATTATTTTTATTATTGTTCTTGTCGATAAAGTGTAAGCTTTTTGTAAGGTTCGTCGCAGTGATTTGTAGCAAACAATAATTAATCAATCAGTTGTATGTATATACGACGTAGCTTTAGTTGCATCTTTAGTCAATCGTTAACTGTTTTTTAGCTTGTGCATAGATCAGGGTTTCATTTCATATTTTTTCGATCGATATTCATCCGCTAAATAGAGACTGTATGGCTTATGTTTACCATAGTTTTATTAATTGTTTTAGTAATTCATAGAGCGTAACCCGTACAGTAAAGTTAGGTATTAAGTAGTTAGTTTTGTTTTGTTTTGTCTCTTTTAAAAACGTTCCTTTATTTAAATAGCATTTATTTAAAGGTTATCATCTCATGGATATAAATTCCCGAATTTTGTACAGTTTTTAGCCCAGTCAATTGGGCTTATTTACCTCAGAAAGGTTGCATAGTGAGGCATAACCCTGATCGCGAGCTAATTCTACTGCCGATAAAGTGTATAAAGTTTAGGGCAGATACAGGGTAAATTTAGGAAAAGTCAGAGTAACTTTAATTTCATTACTTTTGTATATTGCTCGTGTGTTATCATCATCATTCAAAATTATATTGTTAAACTATTGTTATCACTAATTATGACAGAAAATATTTTTATACCGCTCAGTCAAACCCAAACCTACACTTTGAAAAAGGAATTGTTAATATAAACAGAGTAATTTATCTTCTACAATCAAGAGGAGCTAACTTATCAACCTGCATTGTTAAAAGTTGCAACTAGTGTGCCTTGAAAACTTTAACTTAATGGAAACATCAAAATCTGATAATCAGACACGCTTGCTGTAGCCTAATCTTTAATGTTGTTCCTGAACAAATTTTATCTCCGTAAATTTTTGTAATTGTAATAAAATTAGTGGGTTGGGTTAAGTAAATTAGTATATTGTAAAGAGGGGAAAGGTATTTTGGGTAGGTTAAATTATGGGTTAAAGGGTGTTATTTGGTGGTTGGGCTCAATTGTACAGAGAGGTTGAAAGTTACAAAGTTAAAAATAAATTGTCGTAAAACAATATTTGAAATCCTTGAAACGTTATCTTTCTAAAGTCATATTTTTCACTTGTAACTTAAAGGCATGTCTTCAGTATTTCGAGTAATTTTATTATCATTGTCTCTGATCTCTCTCCTTAAATCTTGTTTGTATTTAGACTCAGTATAATTCAAAGTGATCATTTATGGTATACGAGCTAGACAAAGTTACGGCTTTTCATCAGTCCTATGTAATATCGCAGGTATTCAGACCCCCGTAGACGTTCTAACAAAGAATACGCATCCGTAATCCGCATGGTGAAAGCTGCTGAAAATATGAGCAAATATTAAGTAATAATGTCTTTTACGGATCTGATTTGAATTGCTCGAGCTTCTCTCTAGATTTGACAGTGTGGGGATGATCCTTATGCAAAACTTTCTCCCGTAGCTCGACCACTTCTTCCATGAGTTTAATTGCTTTCACTTTCTCGCCCATAGAGTACAGCGTGGTGGATAGGTAATGCTGGGTTTGCAGGGTACAAGCATGGTCACTGCCCATACCGTCTATCTTCTTCCGAACGTTCAGAACATCTGCATAAACATCCGTTGCCTTTTCAAGGTCTCCGAGACATCGGTAACACCATCCGATGTTATGCTTAACGTTAGTAGTTAGCGGAGTCTCTTCACCAAAAGTCGCTTTTCGCCATTGATAAACTTCTTCAAAAATCTCCATCGCTTCAGCACACTTATCCGTCCTGTTGAGAATAATTGCGATGTTGTGCTTTGTTACAAAAACGCTTTTATCCATAGGTCCCAAAAGTTTCTCTTCTACTTTTAAAACTGTCTTGAGCAAGTCCATCGCTTCATCGAATTTATTTTGGGTGGTAAGGACTATCGCCATGCTTCTCATTTGAAAGAGAGTTAATGTATGCTCTTCGCCCAGGTAGGATTCACATCTTGGAACAAGATAAGCATAAATGCCCAATGATTCCGTGTACTTCCCTAACGCGTATAAACTAAATGCGATCCTTCCTTCCATCTGTAGTACATCTTCGTGTTCATGGCTCAATGCTAAGGCCATTTTGGCATGGAATGTTCTGGCAAAGTGTAATCTATCATCGTACATGGAAAGAGCATCTAGTTTCCAAGCGATTGAGTCAGGGTACTTACTATATTTTCTTAAAATGTTATCCGACTCGGATGCATGCTTCCAAATGGAAACAGCATGCAGGATCTCTTGTTTTGATAACGTCTTATGGATTTTTTCTACAGCTTTAACCACCATTTCTAGCATAGGTTCCTCTACGCTGGCTCTTGTAACTTGCTGGACTAGCCGGTGGATCGAGATAATGAAATTATCTTCTGTGATCATAGAATATCTTTTAAGCAAGCCGAGGGATGCATTGATATTTTTGTTTTCCATCAACTTTTGTAAAAGCTCGAATGAAATGTTGTCTGCTTCCATAAAGGATATGATTTCCAATAGCTGCAATGCCATTAATCCATCATCCGTCTGTTCCAGCTTTCTATTTGTTATTTGCCAGGTGACCAATGTCGTCTTTTCATAATCGTGATAAACTTTGTCCAATTTATGGTGAAGTAAATGAACGCGTTTTTTCCCCTTCTCGAACTCGGTGAGATAATTTTGTATACAATATCCTCCTACGGATTGCCCATGTTCCCGGATGTATCCAATGGCTTGTTGCATAGCTAAAGGGAAATTGCCAAGTTCCGAGCACAATTTACGGATATCCTCATCTTTTGCTCATGCATGGAATATATGCCGTAATACGGTAATTAGGTTTGGGGGATGATCGAGGTTTCGGGGTGGTCCGGGGGACGGTGCAGGAAAATTGTCAGGTGCCGAAGGCACCTGACAATTTTACAAACTTTTAAAACCTGACCAGTGATCAAATAAATGCTGAGGGATGGTAAATTAATTAATTGCACTATTTGCAATACAAAAACAACAACCACACACCACCCTGCAACCCGTTGCTTCCTTATTTTTCGTTTGGTTTCTTAAAAACCAAGGGGTTTTAAAGCTTGTTTTCGTACAAACCCGACTTATGTCACTCGATGATGTACCAGGTACCTGATACTTCAGATTTTAGCAAAAGTAATGTTGTATTTGTTGCTTATTTATTAACAAAACTAATAAGGTTCAAAAATTTTCGAAGTAGTGGGGGTGATTTTGAATTCCATATGGGTGCCTCCATTTAAATACGGATTTTGCCAAGATATTCCGTTCTTTTTTTTTTAAACCCAAGTATAGCAACAACTTTTTGAAATTTTTCACCCCATCGGGTCCATCTGACTCCTACGGGAACCTAAAACCTTGGATTTTTCCAAAGATAATCAGTTGTTTGTTACTTTTGAGCAAAAGTATAAGAACAATATTTTGGAAATTTTTCACCCTGCCGGGTCCATCTGACCCCCACGGGTACCTAAAACTTTGGATTTTGCCGAGTTGCCCAAAAGCCCAATTTATAAGCCCAATTGACTGGGCTAAAACTACGGCTCATGGTCGGCTTGGGTTGGGGCCTGGGGGACGGTGAGGGGTTGGGTTTGGGGGACGTTTGGCAGATATTCCATGTATGCTTTTGCTTCAGGTAGACACTCCTTCACGAGAGATTGTGCGTCTGAGTCAGTAAAAGTGTATACCTGAATTGGCTTGGAGAGTACGCTGATTACAGCAATATCCCTAGAAGTTACTAAGATGGTACAGTTTTTGCCGTGTAAGTACTTTATCAGTTCGACGGCCTCGTTGTTGGTTTCGTCCACATTGTCAATGATTAACAAACGGAGCTGAGTCTTTTCGAAGGCTTCTTTGAATAAATCTAAGAAGTCCATTTTTTGGCCCTGAGCATTTAAAGTGTTTAATTGTAGTTGCTGGCAGAAATTCCCTATGGAGTTCCTCAAACTTTGCTGGGTCTCTCCAATTAGCCAAGCACAGTTATAACGTTTTCTAAGTTCCCAAGCAAACATTCTGGCTAATTGAGTTTTTCCCATTCCTCCCATTCCAGTTATTTTCAATAGTAATTCTTTTGCATGGAACCTTCGACGAAGCTCGGCCAAATATGGAGCCCTTCCGATGAAGGAAGTTACGGGTGGACTTAATCCAAACGATTCCGTTTTGAGAATTTCGAAAGTACTGTTGGCTACGCTGGAGATTTCGCATTTGTCTGGATAAAAAGAGTAGGTGGATATAAGTTACTGAAACCGGTGGTAAAGATTTGGATGGGGTTGAGATTTCATGATAAAATGCATTACTTTGTAAGATTGTAGTCAACCTTTCCAAAACTGCATCCTTTGTCCATCCAAGCATACCGTTGCCATCATTTTGTGAGGTATTGAGATTGGGGCTGAACTGTTCGTAATAGGTTACTTTGGGCTCATCATTTTTGTCATCGTTTGGCACAGAGGTTTCAACAGCTTTCACCTACAGAAGTATGCATTCATATGAAACTCAATTCTTCAAGCATTTCTCTTACTCTTTTTCTGTATACCGTATTTCCGGAAATAATTCCCCTGGGGAATTATTGTTTATAAGGAAAACTCTAACAATGCAGGTAGAATCTTAACTTATAGCATAAAAAAAGGTAAGAGGAAATATTTAGAGGGTAATTTATTAAAGGGGGGATTATTTCCGAACATTTCCATGTCGTAAATAAATACTTACGCAAACCATTTCCATGTCGTAAATAGTGGCCACCCTGTCTAACAATTCGGTTGAATCAATCCTATTTCTTGAATCAAACGCTAGCATATCCAAGATTATGTCAAACTCCTTTGGAAATTTGTAACAAATGGTCAAGCATACCTCCTGAACATCTTTATTACTCCATTTATTCTGTCTCATTTCATAAAACACGCTCCGCTTTAGTTTTTCGCTATCCGTTACCAAAAAAGGATATAGTAATTCAATAAATAAGAGCCCCAAACTGAAGATATCTGACTTGGCAGTAATATGTCCCCCAAAAGCCATTTCTGGACTCTGATAGATTTTATATCCAGCCCAGGATTCAACCCCTTCATCTTGCGGGGTTTCAATTGATAACCCAAAATCGCCAATTTTCCATACGCAAATCCGATTATCATCAACAACAACCCCGGAAAGGAAAACATTCTCGGGACGAATGTCGCGATGAATTATGCTCATTTCATGAATATGCTTTAGACCTGTAGCAACATGGGAAATTACATTAGGGATCTGTTCCAATCGTAGTTCCATAGCTTTCCCTAATAATGGCTTTAGTGTTGACAGACAAAGTTCCATTTTCATGTACAAAAAGTCCAAGCTTACAGGAAGATTACTTGAAGTTGATCCGGATGTCTCACTTTCATCGCTCTTTGTTGCAGGTAATATTCTGTGTAAAGTTGGTGAGCCTTTCTGCAAATCCTTTACATGTGGACCGTCAAGCCAGCAATCGAAGAATTGGAGTAGATACTTGCTATTTTTGGTCTGAATTAGGGACAACAGCTCTGGTTCTCGTAGAAGCTTCCGAACTAAATATTCATCCTCTTTAGACTTTGGATTCCAACAGTTTCCTCTCCAACTATGGAGGACGCTTGCAATTGAAACTTTCTTGACTGCGAAGACCTTGCTTTTATCTTTGTCCCATGCTTTCCTCACGGAGCCGAACGCTCCAACGGTTATCATCTCACCTTTGACCTGATAAATCCATGAAATGAAAGAGTGTAATAAATTAATATAAAAGAGGTGCGACCGTTCCTGGAAAAAGTTCTAAGCTAGTTCGTAAGCTAGTTCGTAGCTAGTTAAATTCTAGCCTAATTCAGTTGGATATACGAGAAGTAGAGATTTTTTATTTAAAATTAAAAATTACCAAATTTGGTCTCAATCGCCAGGTTTTTTTGTCATGTCTGGACATTTTAGGGTGCTTGAATGATATCTTAGATCAGTTACAGAACCCACGACATGTCAAGAGCTTAGGTAGAGTTTTACTTTTATTCCAACTCAACTTCTACACCACAACTACTAACTATATGTTGTATTGTGTTTGTGGTAAGGTTGCAACAGTTAGTTGTTTACAGGATGTACTAACTAAAGTTAAACCAGTAGTACATGAATGCAAAATGAAAGTCTAGTCTACGCATGGGATCCCAGTACAAATTCCAATTCTAAAAAAAATAGCCAGCTTCAGCCAAATCCATCTAAAATCATGATAAACCTCTTCTCTATTAAAACTATAAGTTGATTTATAGCAACAACTCATTATCGCTTATCGAAATGAGCTTCGTTGCAGAAGCATGTTGACAGTGTATTTAGGAAATGCAGACTGGAGTAACTAAATCTATGTATAAAGTAAAAAGTTAGCATTAGTAAGTTAACATGAACGTTTATCCCTATTTTTGTTCCCAATATAGCATTGTATTGTAAGCTCGGCTCGGGTTTGTATCCTTAGCACAGTAGTTACAGTACAGTTATATACCGTTTTCCATTTCTTTATCTTTATCGCTGAAAAAAGAGAGCAAAGTTTGTTGTGCTAAGTTTCATGAACTACTCAATCTGCAGCAAGAAATGCAATATTTAAGAGAGCAAAACAACCATTAGTTATACCAACTTACATTTCACATAAATACAGTGTCGCACTTGAAATGAAAGGGGAAATAAAATAAGCGGACAAAACTTGTAGTAGATAAATTACTCAAAAGAGTTTATTATTGCCATTTAATTGTTGGTAAGATTATTAAAACAAGGATTTAATTTGGAATTATAGAAGCGTTGAGGTGTTCTCAAATGCTTTGCTTGTATTTTCATTCATTACATGACGATGGAGAGATTCCGTCCGAGATCTATGCTTACATACATAAAACGTTTTTCTTCTCTTTAAATAAACCAAGAAATCTAGAGAAATAATTGCTTTTAATGTCGTAAACTGTCTCCGGTTATACATTTTATTGTACTCAAATGAGTGATGGCATTTTGGGACAGGAAAACGACAAGTGGAATAAAATAACTTTAGAAACAAAATGCCAAGAGTTATCACATTTTACTGAGACTTAAAAAACTAACCGTAATATCTTTCAAAAATGAACCTACGTTTTGCTTACTCTATTTCAGAACAACGGTAGTGATATTTCATTTACATAGCGAGCTACCTATTTGATACAAAATTTTCAGTTTTAATTTAGTGCACAATTATCGTTGAGGTAAGTACCGTTTCATCCGTTTCTGCATGTCTTTTACCAGACACAGATTCTTAACTGAAGTAAAGCAAGGTTTTTGGAGTACGGTCTTGAAGATTTTGATTTCACAACGAGGTTCTAGATTAAGAAACTACAAGGTAGAATATGCCGGAAATATAATCAATATTAGGTCAATGCAACGCTTTCTTATTGGTCATTTGTACAGATTTAAATGATCATATTCGAACAAGTCTGAGAACTGACAGTAACTTTATATTGATACGCTAAGAAGCTTCAGTTACACCACCGGAATTAAAGCTTTAGACACAAGTGAAGAACAATAAATGAATTTAAGATACACATTGAATAAGAGACGATTCAAATTAACAGTAAGAAACTGGACGAGACTGATTCTTTGCAAGCAATACATACCTAGCGATGTTTGTGTGCACGAATATTATATTTTTTCCTCTAAAATCTTAACAGTTAGATCTAAAAACCTACAGTAGTACGTAAGTGAATCAGCTATCTAAGGATTAATTAAGACGAATTAGTTACTTCTTGGCTCTGGCTGCTAGATTTGGACAATCGTGGACGAGTCCATTCCACCTATTTATATAATAAAAAATTAACCCAAATACCACTTATAATTTTTTCCATCTAATATAATCATCTAATATATTTGCTATTACGAAATCATCTATGAGTACGGGCCAAGCTCCTTCTTCATCATAATTGCTAAGGTCAGGGGCGATTGTTTGACAAAAGTCTAGTAATAAGACCCAAGTATCACGAGGTATCGACCGCTTATGTTGCTCCTAAAAATATTTATGGATATAATAATAATGAGTACTTATTAAAAGACCAGTTCAACACAACATTGCAGAAGTATTTTATCCAAGCTTACTTGTAAAAACTGTGTCCAAAGGTTTAAAAGCGGAAATCTGCCTTGAAAAAGAATCTGCCAATAGGGTATTGCCATGTCTAATTCTATTCCTTTTTGTGTCGGGTTCTTGGCATACGAGAAAGAGAAAATGTAGAGGTCGCGAAATTTAGTAGTATCTCGCAAAGTTTCCGCTTCCACAGTTGGCAATCTACTTTTTAACTTATCAATTGAGTCAACTCTGAAAAAGGACAAGAATATATTATATTTCATTTTCTAGAACGTAATATGATATCCCACCCGCACCCTAATATTTCCACTTCCGCATACCCTAATTCGACCAACCCAGTTACAAATTCTTCTCTGGAAAATTCGCACTGGGTTGCGGCTCTCATTTTCCAAACCATGATTAAAACTAGTCGCGAGTCAGGTTGTAGTTTGAGATCCTGTAACAAGCGAAGCGTACCCTCCGCAGTCATCTTGTCTTGTTCATTAGGGTCTGAAAAAGTATAAACCCAAAGTTATTTGTCTATTTTGACACACATTTCTAGAGATAAATCACACTATGAAATTGATAACATACCTCGATACTTATTGAACAACTGGTCTATCTTCTTTCGATCCGCCATTGGCTGCTGTTGAGCCTTTACCGATGATTCCCTCCAGTAGAGATCGGGATTTTGAAAATATGCATCTGAAGCCAATTCTAACTTCCAGTCGTGTTGCGATAAGCAATAAATAGCTGTCTGCTCACTTGTTTGTGTAAAGGAAACAAAACGCTTCACCTTATCCCTCTGGGTTGACTTTAACTTATGCTATAATAAAGTACAAAGTTAGAAAATTAACACGCAGATCTACAAACTACCCTATTTTAATTGAGATCGAGATCCAACTGATGGATACAGTTGATATGGCACCCAGTTCCGGACAACCTATTACTGCCACTGCACAACTACCTCGTCTCGTTCGAAGATTGGCCACTAGCCAACAAGAACAAACAACATGCAATAAAATAACGTAACTTACCATTTTGTTCCCCAATGACTCTTCTATCTCCCTTTATCTTGATTAAATCTCGGTGATTTCAAATATTAGAATCCCTTTCCGAAAACAACAGCTTTCATGCAATTCCTGCCTTCTTTCTAGGACCTCAATAATAAATCACCCCGTTAGTGAAGATAGAATCCCTTATCGCCACTGATGATAACAGCTTATCTTAATCCGTTCCGTAAACTCTTAACCTTGTTTATCAGATTCTAGACAAAAACAAACATAAATATTGACATTTTAACACTTTAATTCGAAACTTTCTTACATAAACTCTCCTTTCAATTTTCCCACAAACAAAAAACAAACCACTAGCACAATTTCACCGTCTGTAATTTTTGAAAGTTAATTTGTTGTTTATATGGATAAGACCTTACCCGAACTTATCACGGGCACACCCCCTTTCACGGGTATCACTGGCACGCCCCCACGGATTGACCTTAGAGGTCAAAAGGTTGGAATTTTAATGAAACCCACCCGTCCACTCGAGTAGAGTTAAAAAGTGAAAAGGAATGAGGACAAACAGTGACCAATCAATAGAGAAATTAGGAGTCCCGCTGGAAAAGGGAGAGTTGGCTTGCCAGGTTAGAGTCTTCTTAACTTGGCCTTATTCAACATTTTACATGTGAGTGAAGTGGATAGCAAATTTTCTAAACTTTTTTAGAAAAAAGTTGAAGTTTTCGAAACTTTTTTCAAAAAAGTTGAAGTTTTCGAAACTTTTTTAGAAAAAAGTTAAAGTTTTCGAAACTTTTTTCAAAAAAGTTAAAGTTTTTGAAACTTTTTTCAAAAAAGTTAAAGTTTTTGAAACTTTTTTCAAAAAAGTTAAAGTTTTTGAAACTTTTTTCAAAAAAGTTAAAGTTTTTGAAACTTTTTTCAAAGAAGTTAAAGTTTTTGAAACTTTTTGCAAAAAAGTTAAAGTTTTTGAAACTTTTTTCAAAAAAGTTAAAGTTTTCGAATCAAAAAAGTTAAAGTTTTTGAAACTTTTTTCAAAAAAGTTAAAGTTTTTGAAACTTTTTTCAAAAAAGTTAAAGTTTTTGAAACTTTTTTCAAAAAGTTAAAGTTTTTGAAACTTTTTTCAAAAAGTTAAAGTTTTTGAAAATAATATTTTATGATGTAGCATCCTTGACATATAATTCTGACGGACTTTTCGCTATTAAGGCTGGAATTATGTGTTTCTTTACATGCAAACTTAAACCAGGATACGTTGATGCCTTTTGAGCTTTAGAGTAATTATTACATCACTAAGATTAGTTTCTTTGCTAATTCCTACTTTGACAGGACCAATGCTTTGGTTTGGTTACTAAAAAAAGTAAAATAAAAGTATATGTTTGCAGAGATTACATGCTTTTGCACATGGGATTTATTAAAATTAAAATTAAAACATTTTAAAACTCTTTCTTGGGAATTCATGATTCAGTCAGATGGTAATTAAGTTCCCACGAGGCAATTTGGTGTTAGGATTTGAAGCGTTTTGTCCCAAGCACAAGTCGCTAGCTCATTGCGAACTTGTAAGTTCCAATCAAGCCCATAAACGAACTCTGAATGTGAGTTTATTATTTCTATGTTATCGTCTGAGATGTGGTAGTCAAATATCCTAAGATAAGAGGAAACGCTTGTTTAAATTGGTTCATCACTTGATTTGTATTTATGGTGTAGTGCCTTACCTCAAGGTCGTATCGTAACTGACTGAGGCCAAAATCGTAGGAAGGAAAGGGGAAAATTTGACCCTTCTTACTGCATGACCGTGATCTAATATTTGGAAAATGGGTTGTTTATAGTTTCTTAGGTCCCATCCCCGAATAGTGCAATCTGTTCCAGCAGTCGCTACAACATTTGTGGAATATTTGGCCCAATCGCAGGTTAGCAAATCGCTATCCGAAGCGGCTAGGTAGATCTGAGGTTTTTGGTTATTCGCTTGCATGTCCCAGAGTTGCAGAATGCCGTCTTGAGACACACAAGCATACGTGTATGGGTTATGGGGGGACCAAGCTGCTTGATAAACTATAAGGTCTGACGCTGTCATTTTTAGTAACGGCCAAGGAGAGGTCATATCATACTGAAAAAGTAAAATAATAGCAACTAGAGTAATAAGCTGCAAGTTTGTGTTGCGAGTGCGACATCGTTTGTTGTTTTGTCCCGAAAGGAGGGTATTGTACTTACACAGCAAACAGTACCGTCCCAGGATGCAGCTAGAATGGTATTTCCAAATTTTGCAGGAGACCATTCAACCGATGACATTTCTTTCTTATGGCCCTTCAATTCATGAACTGGAACCTAACAGGATCATCCACACCAATTAAATTAAGAAGCATCCCATTAATTATGAAAAATCCCAAATGTATACTAGAATTATATTAGAGATACGCCAAATGTAAATATATAGAAATTAAAGTGAAATTGTATCATAGAAACCTAGAGGGGTTTCGGCCAAGATACAACAAACTGTACAGTACGTCTAAACTTTATGATCTCCCAAACGAAGCAAAACTCCTTTGGCCTATTTTTACCTTTGGAAAACGTGTTTCTAAGTTCCAAACTTGGACGAAACCATCCCCAGCCGCTGTTGTCAAAATATTTGGATCCGACTCGGACCAACACACATCAAACAAATTGTCTCGATAATCCGTTACAAGGACTTCTTCAAGCTCACCATTTACTTCATTCCTCTCTAAAACATACAGGAAGCCTTGACCTAGAAAGTATAAGTTCCCATTTCGGAACATCAATGATGTGATAGCTTCTAAGACCAACTTGAACTATTTAGATGATTAGGGTTAATAGCTTAAAAGTAACCTTGCAAGCCATATTCAGTTCCTGTTGCACAGGCTAGACGATTTCCATTAAAGGGAGAGAATTTTACGGATTGACCGTGACCGTTTTTGGTCAAGTAAGTCTTTGGACTACCCCCACCTTGCTTAGGTATTCCACTGACCGCAGACATGGCCATCGTTGACAGTTTATAACAAAAGCTTTATTTCTTCAGGAATTTTATGTGACATCAAAGGGATGAGTATATCCTGTAATGGTGCAAAAAAAACAAAATTCGTTACTGTCATCAAGTCATAGATTTAATAACTAAGTAAGCTTTTAGGGGGGAGGTCAAAGGGTCAGTTGCATCTTGCCTACGGGTTATATAAGCTACACTCCTCATATCAATTAATATAATAAATAACGCTTCATTATACATTTATGCATGCTAAAGGAAAGTTATGCATGCAGCCGCATCAAACAAACAAGTTCTAGAACTGCATTAAACGATTAAATGACCATTTATATTATATTCTATCTGGAGAAAGCATTGCCCAACTTTGCTTTGCAAAGCAAAAGCTCAGATTCATATAAAATTGAGAAACAAGACAAACTATTTCCTTCCTTGAGTCTTTCCTTTTTCTGACATTCATATTATTTATTGTCATAAAACCACACACATTCTGTACCATACTTAAAGCACGATATAACTCACTATGCTGTTGGTCTGGCTAAATGCAAAACCGTATTTCATATAGTAATACCCCTCCTAGCAAACACTGACATTTACTTGCTATCCACTTTGATACAGACTTAAAGCCCCACATGGGGATTTAATTTAAGAATCCCAGCAACCACCACTCTGCCATTTCATACATCAAGTCATCCATTCTTGTCTAACAATAAGCCTTCAAAGTGACGGAAGCCGTAGAAAAGTGGGTAATATTTTCGTGTCTTTTTTTTCACAGAGGAATCACATATGAACTCTATCTCAGTCAAGTCGTTGGAAGAACCAGAACCACCCATGAAAACTATCAAGAGCAACTTACCAAGTAAAAGCACTACTTTCCCCAGGCTAAATGATTCATATGAAACTATCATGCATCATGAAGCACGATCATACTTAATAAAAAGCCGTAGTATGCCTAAACTCGCAGCGTATAAACATAAGTGAAACAAAACGTCAACGCAGGATAACTATGAAATCCCCAGTTATTTATATAAAGTCACTTGCATTCCGTTGCCAGAATGCTGCGCAAAACTATACATATCATAAATCATAGCTTCTTGATGAGTAGCATTATGATGAAGAATGTATGAAAATGCCATTACTAAATTAGGGTCAGATTTCAATGATACTGGGATTTATTTATTTCATTCTTCTTCAGCTTTCGTTGGAATGAACGAGACGATATTTCTTTCTTTTACACTATCCAATTTTAAAACAACGATGCATAAGATAAGCGTGTACTTAAAAACTTGACAGGCAGTTAAATTCACTTTTACAGAGTTAGTTTGCAGTTTTAGCCAATAAAATAAATAGGATGATTGAAAAACATGAAACTGCACTACTACAAAGTAAAGGACAGTGGTTTCCGAGAAAGTTTAGGCGTGGTGAAAGTTCAGCGATGCCAATCTTTAGACGACTCTCTCTTTACCTTGTTATTTGGCTTGTTTCATTAAATTTTTCACTTGCCAAGGCACAATATGCAGCTACTTCATCCTCCCCAATTTATGGACAACCTTATAATCAGTATCAATACTATAATCAGAGGAATAACCCAAATCCATATGCACCCCCGTATCACTACTCTTATGGATACAATACGTAAGTCTACTTGATCATATCTAATTCTTGTAATTTCTCAGTTTGTGCGTGTTCTGCAAAACACCCACGTTTATTCTATTACTAAATAAATAAATCTAAACCTCCTCAGACCCCCACCAGAAAACCGTCCAGGTGGAAGTCTTTCTCTTCACGATATTCTACCAGCAGATCACAAAAGCTATGATAAAAATCGTCCACCAAAGACCAATAATGAGGCAACCGTCGTTTACTTTCATGTCACTGTTTTGTCAATCGACTCGATTGATGAGGAGTCAATGGTTTAAAAAATTATTTATTTGAATAAGAGGCTACAAAAAAAGCTTTGGTCAACTGTCATCAAATTATTTGGGATTGTTTGCTGTATAGACATACGTGGCAGACATTTTCTTGGCCCAGTCTTGGAGAGATCAACGCCTAAGATTGGGAACTGGAAAGATGGATGACTATTATAGAATTTTAGATGTTAAATGGTTAAATGTAAACTTTCTTATAAGTTGAAAAATATTCTTATCCTTCTACGTGTTAATGTTAGTAAATGCTACAATTCACTCCAAATACTACAGGATATTTGGCGACCAGACTGTTTCTTCAAAAATGCCAAGTCGGTAACTTTCCATGAAATGTCCGTTCCGAACCACTATCTTTGGTTGTACAATGACAAGACGCTTCTCTATATGTCCAAGTTAGTTATTTTTATGTCATTACATATCAAAGTTAACAAAGTCACAAGTTGTGGGTTTATCGCTACTAAAATCAACTATTCCTTTTGAGTGGTTTGCTTTCATCTGCTTAAAACCTTTTTACCTTGTCTCTTCATCGAGAGCAAAGGATATAAAAATAAGTTACACAACTTGCATGGTGGATTTTTACAGGCTAACTTTGGTGCTTTCTTGTGCAATGAAATTTGAGACTTTTCCCCATGACACTCAAGTCTGTTCAATGATGATTGAAAGCTGTAAGTTAAACGTTGAAGCTGAGTTTCCTAAATAATAAATGAATCATGCTCCGACAGTCTTTTAAAATGATCTGTTTTACAGTTGATCTACAACTAGGTGTATGGCAAAGGGAGAATTTTTATCGTAATATTTTTATTTTATGCAGTGTCTCATACAACTGAGGATTTAATATTTCGGTGGAATCACACGGATCCTCTTGTGGTAAATGATGCCATCGAATTACCTCAGCTTGACATAGCCCGAAATGGTACTGAGGACTGTACACTAGAATATTCTACTGGTAAAGGATGCCTTAAGGCCTATTATGCTTTGATCAAAGTAGAGGAAGTATTTTGCCCAAAGCCTGTAAGGATTGCTCATTTGATGTAAACTAAATTGGTTCAAAGGTAATTTCACCTGCCTCGCTGTCGTGTTTGAGTTAAGGAGACGTTTAGGATACCACTTGTTCCACACTTATATTCCTAGTGCATTGATCGTGGTCATGTCATGGATCTCATTTTGGATAAAGCCAGAGGCAATCCCTGCCAGAATTACACTAGGAGTGACTTCTTTATTGACATTAGGTAAGTTAGACTTGCTGGAAATATTCTTTGGAAATAACAACCATGAGATAAAATCTTCAGCCTCCACATATCTAACTCATATCTATGCTGTAAAGCTATAAGAACTTGTTACTTGCGTTTTTATAATAAAAGTTTGGGTACTTTCTCTTTGTAAAGCCACACAAAACACCCAATCTCAGTCCAGTCTACCCCCAGTTTCGTACGTCAAAGCGATAGATATATGGATGAGTTCCTGTACCGTTTTCGTCTTTATGTCTCTAATGGAGTTTGCAATGGTTAACCATTTCCTCGGTCCTGGAAATCCGATCGATAAGGGTTACGACGATATTGTAGACTTTCAGAGTATCATTGAATCCCAGTCTAGAGTAAGTTTTTGTTATGAAAATATACATAGCATATCTATTTATGTAACAGTTATGAACTAAACGGCTCGCTGGCTCTAGGGATTACATTATTGGTTATGTGTAAGAAGTTCTATAATGAAATCATCTTATTGTTCTTAGCCTTTAAAAACATCTCCTTGTCAATACTGCCAAATTCACGGAAGAATGTCGGCCACAACTGCTAATTTCACCAATTTTTGTAGCAGCCGAGAAGTGGCCCTTGCTATTGATAAAGTGTCTCGATTTTTTTTCCCATTTTCATTCTTCGTCCTGAATATCGTCTACTGGTTTACATTCTTAACTTAAAGCTAATTAAAATCATCACTGAAGGAGATGGGGATGAAATGGATGGCTGAATTAGCTAAGCATTGTGTAGTAGAAGTAGATACTAGGATGTAGAATGCAGATACTATATAACATAACGTTCGAAAATAATCCTGTAAACCTTTTTCAGATTTAAAATGGAAAAATAAAGTATGTATGTTGTAAAGAAAGTAAGAGAAGATTGATGAGGGAACTTTTTTTGCTGTATTTTTCTTTATAAATACCATAACTCAAGTTAGTATCACTCACAATGAATTCGGGTACGGAAAACTTTCACCACCAAGTTTATTACCTTTTAGTTTATCAAAGTACAAAGTTATGAGAAAGAAGCACAATAAAGATATATAATTCCACCAAGTGGGAAGCCCAAACCTCTGGATTTACTAGTTGTATTCGCTTAAATATACAAATTGCTATCTACTACAGTGTTAATATTACATTTGACAGATCGATCAATGTTGTGCTTGAACTGGGAAAACACTCTAGCCAAATTGAATTCTTGTGATGAAGCTTCCTTTTCGTTATTATTAGGTTTCCCAGCTTGCATTTCTACTTCTCTGCTCTCAGAGCAAGAGATAGCTTGAAAAAATGGCCTCAAGGATATGGAGTCTACCACCTCGGTTTCACAATAAGTAACGAATAGAAGACACGGCTTGTGGATCATTTGACAGTGAGTAAGAACTGAAATGGAAACCCGAATTCTATTTTAATGAGACATTTCACAAAAAGCATTGGATTGGATTTCACACCAGGAAGAGATAGCGTATATAACTTTAAGGATTTAAAATGTAATTCCCCTTTTAAAAACTTACTAGCAGCACTCGGCCCAGAGATCATATTCGGAGGTATTAGAGGTTTAGCCACTTTCGGTACAAGCCTTCTGGGAAAATATGTTGATGTTAAGAACATCACCTTACCCTCCAGTTCAGCATCGCTCATATTGAATGCGTTTGTAGTTGAGTGAAAAATCACCACTTCCGAGGATTTAGCAAGTAAATCCGCCATCTAAGAATTAGGAACAAGGTCTTTTTTAAGGACCACTCGCCACTATAAGTGCCAAACGACCACGAATGGAGGAACACGGAAACCGATAATTCCCTGAATAACTAAAGCAGCAGGGAACACACCTTTTGCGCGACATCATTAGCAAGGAATCGAGGTACACCCTTGAAATCTATTAGAGCAAAAATGACAGCAGAACCGGGTGATCCTGCATTCTCTTTGATGTAAATTTGAACAATAGGCTGTCTCCTGGGTCGTAGGGAACAAAGGTCAACCGTATTATCATTTCCTGTTAGATATATCTGCCCAAAAATCTTGAAATCCGGCGAATCCTCTTTACCGATGTAACCCTTACCAAAGCCTTAAATTCCGCAAACAATTTCAGCATTGTTATTAATTTATTAATACATAATTCACTACAGAAGATCCCTTTTTCAACCAACCTACGGAAACTTTTCCAACAAATGCAACCAAAACGTGAGGCAGAGAGACAGAACCCTCATCTTCTTGCTGTTTTAAATCGGCCAAATATTTCGAACCCTCTTGCGTGTATTCAGCAACAAGCCTACAATAACAACATGGTAAACTATTAAAAATCCACTAAAACATTTAACTATTCAAGCAGAAACCTGAATAACATTCACCTACCCGTATGCATTCTCTAAATCAATTGATTCATCTTCGTCATCCGCAAAAGCTCGCGAAGACTCGAGAACCAAGTCGCCAAAATTGGAAGAACCCATCTTTCTTTACTGAAAAACTGCCCCACTTGACTTCACTCTCCAAGAATATAAATCGTAAACTAACGTCAAATAGTGTAGCAAGCAAGCAGTCCTTCCAACCTTTGAAAAACAACGCTTATTTTTTAAACCCTTGCACGATGCCAATATGCAATTTCTGGAACTTTACTTCTTTCAAAATCACCAACATTTCACAATTTAATCCGCAGGGCTAACCTAGTGACCTTTGACCTTGACCTGCCTGTATGTCCCCTCGTATAACCTTTACTTACGTTACTTTACCACTACCACTAAAAAAATGCACACAATTCCCGTTTTAATACCTCTCACGGAATAATAATAATAATCCCCCCCCCCCCCGATCCAATTCCCCCTACCACTACACTACCTTTCCATGTCAAAGTCCTATATTGTCCATGTTAATCGAAGTAATAAAGCCCCAGGGGGAATTAAAACGGGAAATACGGTAATTAATCATCTTCGTTCTTCGATATTAAATTTATTAAAAACTTAAGCAAGTAAAAAAAACATATGAATCTCACCTTTTCTAGACGGGTTTTTATTCAAGGGGAAGTTTCACCTTTGGAAATGGAAAAAAAAACCTCGGGAATCGTCGAATCGTGATTTAATTTTTGATGAATTTGTAAAAAATTTCAGTAAATTTACTTCGAAAAGCACAACTCACGGCGTTTTGCCTGTAATTCCCAGAATAAAAAGTGAGTAAGAAAGAGGTAGCGGGGAATTCAAGACAATTTGTTTCTCTCCATCTACCTAACCTTCCTACCTTGGCCTTGTAGACCAAAAAAAACTATAAGAAAAAAGAAGATTTTAGTAAGTTTTTTTATGTTTTAAAAAGTTAGTTAATAATTAAGGTTTGTCTTCCCCTTAGAAGTTAGGAATTGTGCGTGAAATCCTCATTTTTTGTGCTATCGAATCCCCACTTTTTGTTCTAATTGAGGAGGAAACCGAACTGAATAATAAATAAAAGGTGAGAAAAATTAAGTTTAATGATTTATTTATTTATTTGTAGATTTAAAAATAAATACTCGGAATATGATAGTTTTTTTATGGAAATTTTCTTTGAACTTTTGGGTAATAATAAACGAAAAATACCAATATCTATAAATTCTCTTGTGTGTGGAATTTAAAGTTTTATGACTAGGTATTTGTATTTGTGTATAGAAAGGAGCATTTATTTTAGCAGAAACATCTTCATTTTCTGGAATTGGGATAATTTTTTTCTGAAATTTTACCAAATTTTTTTTTTGTAGCAAGTTTCGAGCATGAAGCTAAAATTTCTAGACTAGATTTACTACATTGAATAGATTCAATTCAACGTGTATATCTACACACGGACAGCAAAATAGTCGTGGTATGCCATCACCATCAGGGTCAGGAAAATTTAGCTGAACTAATAGTTCAGACTTAGGTCAAGTCAATCGCGTCAGGGTTAATTAATGTCGATGTCACGCTACGCTCGCTTGGTAGTTTAATATTGTGTAGTTAACTGGGAAAAGTCCGAAAGGACATGAACGGTTACATCGTACGACATTTATGCGTACTGCACGACATTTATGCCCACCGTATGACATGTATCCCCATGTACGACATTTAAGCCGCTGCACGACATTTATGCCCCTATACGATACGACATTTAAGCCCACGAAATTTATGCCCCTATACGACATTTAAGCCCCCATTCATACGACACCTACCGTACGACATTTATGCCCAGGGTCAACGGTAGGACATTTAAGCCCCCATATATAACATTTA
This sequence comes from Hydroisotoma schaefferi, assembly GCA_034682405.1. Lineage (NCBI taxonomy): Eukaryota > Metazoa > Arthropoda > Collembola > Entomobryomorpha > Isotomidae > Hydroisotoma > Hydroisotoma schaefferi. The sequence goes on from JAQFZX010000254.1 coordinate 69,734, forward strand.
TGCTCCCGTGCATACTTGCTTGCTTTGTGCTACACACTAACATTTTTGTACTATGCGTATGACTATCCCTAGCATAGCTTACTACTCGTTAACTGCTATTTAAATTAGTTTTAAAGAAGCACACTCGTCATCGACCTAATTATCTTTGCGTAAAAAATTGTATCGTAGGCCTAGCCGTCCATGCACAAGTACCGTGTCGTCGACTCTGGTAAGGAAGGTCACTTTCGATCATATCCTGTTCCCTCCCTCTGTTGATTGTAGTGGAGGAAACCAATAAAAATAAAATCTGAAGTGGTGTCACAGCAAAGATTATGCTACTAGAAGCGTGCCTTTCTCCAGCAAATTACAGAACGTGCAGTAAATAAACCGTTTAACTGAGCTTGTTAGTTTCGAGATGTCATAAAATACATGTAGGAAGGTTCAAATTGAGGCCAGGCCATTCATAATTGGATTTAAGGAAATCATGTCCCTGTCACTTCCTTAGAAATCTCGGCTTAGTTGTATAATATCTCCAAATGAGCTCGTGCTCGTCGAACCAACCAGGAAGTAGCTAATTTATAAATGTAAGGAAGGGAAAGTAAAGAGAGTAGAAAAGTTAGGCATCGCACAAGGAAAGGTATTATTTACAGTTTTGGGAAACCCAGTATTTCTTGCGGTTACCACGTAGTTATACGGGTTTAGTGTACATATAGGCCAAAACCGAGTATTTGGCTTAGTAAAGATCTGCTCTCTCGTACCGACTGACAGGGTTATTATTGCCTATCCAGTTTATTTCCGCGTGGATGTATTTGGTGAAAAACCTGCTTTTGATGTCTCCCTTTAGGGGGTAAAATACTAGCCTGGTCTGACCCCAACCAGACCGTCAACCGTGTAGTAGAGTGTGATTCATTACTGTTATTAATATGACTTGTTGATCTTACTGCCCATTCAATTCGCTAAATTAGCGTGTATCTGACCGAGGAGCCCATTTATTGGTTACAAGTTTACTCTCTATCTTCTATATTTGTATAGCTTAAGTCTCATTTAACTTTCTTCTGTTGGCAGCAACAGCACGGTTCTGGACCGGTGCAAAGCAGTATGCTCGTTTACTTTATTATTTGCTTGCTGTGTCCATAGACTCCTCATTGTAGGCATTATTAAATAATATTAAATTAAAGCTTTACCAATCACAGAGGAATTAAGGGGACAGAAAGACAGATGCAAATGGTAAAACAAAATATAAAAAGTTCATCTGTAATAGGCAGAGTTCAGCTATTTTGATCTTTCATTGCTCTCCACTCCGCAAGTTATTCTCTGATGCTATTTAAAATGCAGTCTTGTATCTAGCCTTACTGGAATGGACGATCTAGCCCGGAGGGTTAGGGTGAGGGATTGCCAAAAGATAATTCTCACGGATGATGTGTCGATGATAATATGATCAACGACTACCAGATGCCAGATACCTGGATACTTTTGCAGAGTCATTAATAATGGAGAGAAGTATGAGTAGGGACTAGATTAGAAATGTCAGATATCTCAAAATACATTATCTTTCAAACTCGATGGGCAGCTAGAAAATGTGGTAACAACAGGATTATATTACATTGTAATTGTTGGGATCCAGAGCGAAGTAGCAGACTTTCTTTTGTTATTTGGTTACAAACAAGAGTTGTGTGTGCTTGTGTTTCCTGCCTAGTTGGTTTTGGTGAAATCTAAATGTGGGTGAAAGTGTATATACTTTCTCCTGTTGCCTTCTCGGTTGCACTTTTGTATTAAAAATAAGTAATTTGTCACTGAAGAAAGTTATAGAACCTTCATAATACATCGAAGGACATAGGAAATGAGAACAGGTAGGAAGAAGGAGAGAGAAAGGAAAGAAAGTAGTGAACTTAAATGAAAAAATAATAAATCAAAGTTTCCTCTTTCATTCGTAAGTTATACTTTAAATTTAAATTAATAGTCAATTCAAAAACTTTTTGGAAGAAAGTTTTATACTTTCCAACTTTCTTTGGCTGTATTTCTCTTCTTCCTACGTCAGAATGGAAGTACAAATATCATCGAAAATAGGTTTACAAATAAAGTAATGTAGTAAGATCACGACTACACTATTCCCTAGTGTATGATGGTGAAGGATTCGGTTTATTCCCTACTGTTTGTATTCTGTTGTTGGAAAACTCTTGTGAAAGTTGCTGAGTGGTACCGGCCATGGGTTCAATTCGATTTGCTCTCAAGGGCAGGGTTTCACCTTACTATGGCTAAACTGGAGATCAAGTAGGTAACTTTATAATAGAAACTTAAATCGTAAGATTAGCTAAGAAAAATAATTAAACTGAACTTAATTAATTTTAATAGGTCGAATATGTGATGTCGGCTGGAAAGGGACTAAAAGTTGTATAACCTTTAATTAATTTAATATTGATTTCAATAAAGTAAAGACGACGGACACAGTTTTATTGTATTCGTTTAGGATAATTAAACTGCAAGACGACTTGTCCTGTTTTTTGTTTTCAATCTTTTTCATAAATGGATTATGCAAAGTGGATGAAAGGAGGTCCACCGGTATGGTTCTGTGCTAATTAACTTTGTGGGTGTGGTCCATTTCATTTCATGATTGTAGTTAAGTTAGCTTGTCTTGTAGGGCCAAAGGAGACGAGTGAAAGTGAAGTGGGGAAAGTAAGCAGAGGAAAGTATGTATAGAGTTGAGTTTTAGAAGTTGGGTTGATGTCGAGACCATTTTCGTTCCATTCCATCCGGAGCAACAGTTGTGTTACTTTTGCTCTCCGTGAGTCAGTTCCATTCTAACTCACGAACCGTAAAGAACAGTTATATTTCTCTCTGCAACTGCACTTGTAGTAGTTACTAAATCACCATCGCATAAGCTTGGCCTAGAACTAAGTTGTTATAATCTTATTGGATTACTAATCTTCGGATTAAAAACGCCTTCGACCTTTGCAAACTTTTTGTAACTGCGGAATCATTTTCATTGCTGCTTAAATCAGGAGAAAGTTGAAGTTTCTTAACCAAAGCTTCTGTGTAGGTGTGTAATTTTTCACTATGGACAATTTTCTGGTTTATAGACTAATTAAGCTTAGCTTTAACGATAAGCTATGCATGGGCATATTGCTTGATTAAGTATTGTTTTTGTTGGTTCAACTATTGTTTTGAAGTTCTTTATATCACTGAAAATTATTTGTGTACTTTTTAGGTGAAGTTGGATAAACGTAAAGTTCAAGGAAAAACTGTATAAAAGGACCCTGTCAAGATGCCATTAGCCCATCAACTAGGAGTTCCTTGGGGGGACACGAAGCGTCCACCTGAGGCTCAAATGAACGTCGTCGAAGAAATGCTAGTGGATGAGCACGTTGACCCGTCTCCAAACTCCAGTCAATCTCATAGTAATGCAGCGAGTAACAGCAATTCAAAACGCGGAAGTCCTGCCAACACCCCTGAGGACGGGGAGGAACCTATGAACGGCGTAGAAGCTGAAATCGAGGTCAATGATGTCACCATCGAGGGTCATGATAAAGCGGATCCATCCCAATTTGAACTTCTGAAGGTCCTTGGACAAGGCTCTTTTGGGAAGGTGTTTTTGGTGCGGAAAGTGGTTGGAAATGATGCGGGAACTCTATACGCTATGAAGGTTTTGCGAAAAGCAACTCTGAAAGTTCGAGACCGAGTCCGGACCAAAATGGAAAGAAATATCCTGACAGAAGTTCAGCATCCGTTTATAGTCAAACTTCATTATGCCTTCCAGACTGAGGGAAAACTATACTTAATTCTCGACTTTCTTCGTGGTGGCGATCTTTTTACTCGTTTGGCCAAAGAAATAATGTTCACGGAGGAAGATGTAAAATTCTACTTGGCAGAATTAGCGTTGTCCTTGGATCACCTCCACAGCATAGGAATCATTTACCGTGACTTGAAGCCTGAAAACATCCTGTTAGATTCGGACGGGCACATTTCTCTTACTGATTTTGGTCTAAGTAAACAACCGTTGGAGGAGGAAAAGGCGTACTCTTTCTGTGGCACGGTTGAATACATGGCACCCGAAGTAGTCAACCGGAAGGGGCATTCCTATGTAGCTGACTGGTGGTCTTTCGGTGTCCTCATGTACGAGATGCTCACCGGATCTTTGCCGTTTCAAGGAGCAAATCGAAAGGAAACGATGGTTCAAATTTTAAAAGCCAAACTAGGAATGCCTCAGTTCTTATCAGCGGAAGCACAATCCCTTCTTAGAGCCTTATTTAAGAGAAATCCGGCCAATAGACT